>VYZR01107987.1:1574-15197 GCA_013400675.1 Oxylabes madagascariensis | reverse complement strand
CCCCCCCCACTTCTCCACTTGCTCGTGGAAGGAAATAATTTCTCTTCGAGTTTGGCTCATTAATTTAGTGCCCTCAGCACAGCTTTGAGGAAGGGTGGCATAAAATGCAGGAATGCCTTACTACTTCCATGTGGAACTCTGTAACCATCAGATGCCCAGAGTATTTTATCTGCTCATGTGTAGGTAGGTGAGACATTCTACTCCCTTGTCAGCTCTGAAACTAATGCTTCTTCCTTGGGGACTCACTTTTCATCCTGCAGGAAGCAAATCTGTCACAGAGAATACATCAGCAACACATACATGACTCGCAAAGCACCATTCGAGTTTGATTCTCACCAGACTTGGCAATAATCACCAGTATGATTAGACAAATCTGAGTTCTTGTGCATTTTTTTTAAGCAAATGAGATGCAGTCACATGGAAACCAACAAAAATACACTTTTTATCAGTTAAAATTAAGAATTAAGGCTAGCATAATCAAATAATCAGCCAATCAGCTAATTAAGCTCTGCAAAGACTTCTAACAGATTCAGGCAGCAGATTTTGCAGATGAACAGTGATTTACCCGTAAATAAAATTGAGATTAAAGTAGTCATTTGTTAATATTAGATCAGCTAGCAATGCAAAGGTCCTTCATTCTTGATGTCTAAAGAGGTTAATGATTCTGGTAGCCAGCTAGGAATTGAGCACTGGAAATTCCTAATTTGGTATCAACAGTAATTCTTCGTGAAGCCTGGCAGTGCATACCATTTTTTTTCTTTCTTGGTTTATGAAGAAGGAGAATCTACAGTAAATATGATAGTGTGTTTTGAAATAGGTTATTTCAGTGTTAAACATCAATACTTTTCTAGTGAAATTTTCAGAGGACTTTACTTGAACCATTTACTTAAGGGACAAATTATGCCCCTGTCAATACAGGAGGAAATGCATAAGGAAATACCAATTTGCTCAGTTTAGCCTGTAGGACAGCTTGGGTGAGCAACAAACTGACCTTAATATGTAGCATATTTAGCATAATACTTAGCATAATTATCACAAAATTAAAAATAAATAATAATACAGTAATGAATCTCTATATTTCGTACTAGATTAGAACAAGCTTACATCTCTATTTTTCAGAAAGACAGTATATCAAATGTCTTTCTGAAAAATAGAGATGATTTCTTTCATTGTCAAACCCAGTTCTACACTGGAGAAGGTAGACCTAGTCAATCATTTGCTCAGGTACAGAGACTGCTTTTCTTTCAGGAATTTGCACTGAAGTTACCTGCACCATTTGAAGTTGTACCCAGGTACTCGATGTGCAACAATTTACTGCTGACTCAGAGCAGCTCAGTGCAAAAAAACAAAGTGACTAATCTCTTTGTAGAATTGAGGATTTGCAACTTTGCTCTGAGTCATCGTGACAGCTCAAAGTGCCTTGACTTAGTGGAGAAATAAATAGATTTAAACAGAGCACTGGGTTTCAAAACAATCATTACTCCTGGTCCTGTCAAAGTGACCTCGTTAACCCGATTTTACAGCAAAGTGTCACTGATACACAGGGTAATTTCAAATCTCTAGAACACTATCAAAGTGGAGTCTGAGAAGTTAAGGGAAAATATGGATGAAATAAGGAAGGCAAAAATATTTTCTTACCCAGCAAGAGTGCCACACAAAGAGAGTGGGAGCTGTAGTAGAAAGAATGGAACTGAAAGAATAAAATGGCAATTGGTGGCATTAGAATGTGCAGGGAAGAGAAAGGTAAGGGAGATCTTTAGAAGTTTGCTTGTTCTGAACATATTTTAGCCACCCCTAATTATTCCTTCACATTCCAAGATCAAATAAATAAATAACTAAACTAAACAGTAACATTAATCCTATGTTATTTGGCAATTCTCTTTGTGTTACAAATTGATGGTCCTCTTATCTTTATGCTGCTATCTGAAAGGTAAATATTAGTACAAGTGGAGCCAGAGTCTCTTCTGAAATAGATGAGTGGTTTGTGACTTTGTTTTCCAGAGCTGCTTTACCTCAGTGTAACAGGAGTTCAGGTCTGCCAGCGGGTCTGTGTAGTAATGCAATATCCAATATCCATGCACAAGGCACCTTCACTAGGGAGCAAGTATTTCAGAACAGAAAAGAGCATTCATATACAACTTATAAATTATGGATATCTAAATTAATAGATCTGGTCATTAGATAATCAGTGGTAGCATTGAGTATATCATAGGTCTTGAAGTAATAATTTGGTTTCTTACATATATACTACTACATCTCTGTAATTAATATATATTTAGGTATTGAAAAAGATTTTTATAGTAATAGTCACACTTAGTGTCTCATTTCATACAGGCTGCAATCGCTGCAAGAGTGGGAAAAGTACATAAATCTAACAGAACTTCAGAAATGAGCAATGTCTTGTTGTTTGAGTCACAAAATCAGCAAGCGGTAACATGTTCATTAATGTTAAGAAAGGATGTTAGTTTAAATGCTTTTTTTGCTTGAGGAAGGATCACGTATTATCTCAGAAACTGAGCAGAAACTTGGGCTTAGTCTGTACTTGAATGGAAGATGTGTAACAAAAATTCACCTTATTACGAGAAAGGATGTCCATGGGTGGGTAGGTGTGGTGGTGATCACTGAGTCAGTCCAGCAGGCGTGCCTGCTCTGGTGCTGAGGAAACATTTCAGTGCTGGATTTGGATCCCAGATTCATTCGGTGCTTAGGTTAAATTAGCCCTGATGAATTGTGTTCCACAGCATGTTAGCAATTTTCCTCTCCATCTCATAGTTTTATGATCACGTTTTCGAACAATCGAACCTGGGTAATTTTTGCAGGTCATCAATTTATCTGAATGCCATTCTCCTCGTTCATAAGTAATATTCAGACATCGAGTATTGGTTTTGCTGGTGCAGCAGGGCAATGCAGCTTTGAGATTCAGCCTAAACGAGCTGTGCACTCATTAACAATGTTTCAGATTCATTACTTTGTGGCCATTCAGGTCAGGTCCCAGCCAGCTGTTCGGCGTGGTGGTGAATCTGTGTGTGGGAGACGGGAAGTTCAGGGGACAGAGGGAGTTACACGAGTTCCCTTAAACTCCGGCCTTGTAAACAGAGCTCGCTTCTGCGTACTGATCTCATCAGGCGGCCAATGTCAACGCTGACATTTTCAATCTCTTTCTTTTATGTCACATTAGTGGAAAGTGACCTGTTGTGTTTGTGGAAGCTGCGGAATCCCGCAGGAGAAGGATCACTCAGCGCCGTGGCAGCCTGCCAAGTACAACTTGTTCTGATACACAGTGCTGAGGAGTTGCATTATCAACCGAGGCGCGGTGTCAGCGTAGCAGGAGGTGGGTTAGGGCGGTGATTAGGGAGTTGTTATGGCCAGCGAGCCCCCCAGGGTACGCTGCACCTCTGCCGGGCTCTTCTTTCTGCTCCTGTCCTCGGAGGTGGCCCCTGCACAGCTGAAAAAGCCTCTTCTATCACTGCACTCCGTTCAGCATCTGCTCTGTGTGCTGGCCGTGCTCTATAAGGAGCAGTTTCTTAAATTGCTAAATTGTTCAGAAGTCATATGTTTGGTTCCAGTGAACAGGAACAAATTGGTTCCAGGAACAAATGCTGAAAGTGTAAAAGACACTAAATTTTAATCTTATTTCTGCTATCCCGCATCTTTGACCTGTTTTATGAAGTCAGAAATCCTAATATTATCTCAAACTCTACTATGATAATAAATCCATATAATCAATACGGAACAGTGAAATAGTTTAGCCACTAGGAAAAGGAAGTAGCTTAAATAAGTGTCTCGCAGATGGAAAAGACATCATGTGCACTAAAAATACAAATGTGTTTGTATTGTTCCAAGAATTCCTGATTAGCAAGAACAGACTGAGGGCAGACTAGGATTTACATGAGGAGGTTTGAGCTTGAGTAGTAGTGGGAAAGGAGGTACTTCAACCCACTTTTAAAAAGTGCTTACTACAGACAGATGATATAAAACAAATTGTCAGGCAGAGCAGAGTCATCTGACCTTTGTCCAAGCTCCGAACATCTAAAACTTCTCATGGGCTTGCTTTTAGCTGCAGTCCTCAAATCTGTGGCTATTCCTTGTGGAATAAAACAGGACTGCATATGGAGAATGTAGACTTTCCTCCCAGGGTGAGCAGTGAGGCTCCCCTGCTGCAGGGTAACCATAGCCAGTGGGTCTGCACAACTCTGCACTACTGCAGCAGAGCTGTGCAGAGCTCTGCAGGCTTCACTGTGGAATGGAGACAGGAAAGGATTGTTCCCACACGCTGAGTCGTGCTGGAAAAGAAGAAAATTTGTTTACATCTTTGACATTTTATAGAATTCCAAAAGGATCAGTGGATTGGAGGGTGAAGCTGCCACCCCTCCAACACACTGGTCAGACCAACAGTCTGTCAGCTCTCTCCTCCTCCATGAAAATATGCAAACAAACCATTTGTTGGTACTTAAAGTGTGAGAAAAGTCTTGATACACAAAGAAAACAATTTTCTCAGAAAGGCTGCGTGGGCAACACTTCACTGCCAGGAGCGTGAAGCTTCTCCTGCTTTCCCTGCCCTACTGGGGAAAGTCTGAGTTACAAATCCCACATGATCCCCTGCAGCCTTTGGTACTGCAAGACCAGAGCCTGAGTGAGCTGCAGACAGGAGGGAAGGTGACAGAGGACAGTGGTGAAGAGTTGAGTGTGTGCTCATATGGTGTCTATGGCTAAAATAAATGAGTAAATGTACTAGAATTAATTGTGTAAGGCAAGCAGATATCTTAAAAATCGGGGGTTGAACAAATTTATATTAAAAGTTAATGTAAAATCAAAGTACTGTACAGGTGGAGTAGACTTTCAGAGGAAACAGAATATTTGTGTAATAGGGACATAAATGTGGTTTATACGTATTTATGCATAATATAACCTTCAAGGCCCAGACAGAAGAGAAGAAAATCCTAATCTGAAAAGAATGATGGAGGCTGGTGTGTCATTTTAAGGAAGGATTGATGGCCTCAGAATTGTTGGACACAATTTTTACAGATTTCACTTGAATGTCTGACTAAAAGCTTATGGTAATTCACATGAGTTTTTCACTGACTAAGCTAAGCATCTTATAATACTGCTTGTTCCCATTAGTGGCAAATACTATAAGCTATACATTTCAGTTTAAAAATACCTTTGCATTATTCAATTCTTTAATGCTTTCCCAAATGAGGCAGTAAAAATGATGAAAAGAAGCTGGTAAGCTTTAAGCAATGTTGGTGCATGTTTCATGCTGCAATTGCAAACAGACTCTGTATGTCATTGCATTATTGTGTGGATATAGCACATTGTCTACTAGAGATAGTTTTTGGGGAGCAGCATGTCTTGTAAATATGAGGAATATTGTTAGAGATAAAAAGAAAATCAAAATAATAATTTTAAATATTATTGTAATTCTTGCATGTTGATCTGAGTCCTAATATTTAGTCATATCTCTACAAAAAGGCTCTCTATTCATCTGAGACTGTAAGGGTCTACTCATTCTGGAGCTTAAAATTGCTGGACTAGTGTGCCCTGCTGAAACTGAGCACTGAACACATCTTCTGCAAGTGCTTTGTCCCACACAAATCAGAAATCATATAGCAATGATGCTGGGATTTATAAATGGAAAACAATGGGAAATGCAATATTAATACAGAATAATTTCAGGTTTAAAATTTAAGGAATACATTGAGAAATGCAGCGTGGACTAAATGAGAATATAAATTACAATATATATATATTCATTTCTATTTTTTGCAAAACAGTGATTAAAATTAAGCGATAAAATACAAAACTAAATCTAATTGTGTTTGCAGAAAGTGTGAGCTGACTGACAAACTTTCAGTCAAGAATGGAATGTACAGAAACACTCAAATACTTTAGTTTAATATGGTTTCATTTGGCAGTGGCATGGATTCGGGTCATTAACTGCAATCTTTTAAAATCATTGGAATGAGAATTTCAGTCATCCGTGAATGCACCCCACTTTTGGATGATGAGGGAATGTCTGTATCGCTCATACACATACTTGGGATCATGTGCATGGAACCAAATCTACCAGGGGAGTTGTGGAAAATGAAGTTGGAGCAAAAGGAGAGCTTCATCAGGTCTGACTCTGCAGCCACACATGGCAGGGAACTCTCCTTGAAGTCACACACATTTTTATGAGATTTTTGCCCTACTTTTGCAGACTCTGGAGACTTAGAGAGGCATCCAAACTTGCATGTGTTTGGGTGAACTGAACTGTTTGATTTCTGAAGGACTCAAACCAGAGGAATGGGTTATTCCTGAATGATGGGAAGCTTGGGTCTAAATTCAAATGCTCACACAACATTGAGTTATATTGTGCATGGATAGAAGAATGCCTCTTTTAGTGTCCTTAAAGCCAAATTCCCTCATGATTCAGTCTTAAATGTTGATTGCCTCTGGGCAGTCATAAAGACACACTGTATGTCTCCAGAAACACCCACTCCTCCTGTGAGTTCATGCAGACCTCCATGGTCCTGCTCAGCAATATCTCTGCTGCCTTACCCCATATTCAGCAGAGCCCCCTGCATTACTGCCCCATCTTGCACTGTCCTGCCTGCAGCTGGGCAGGTGCTGCACCACAGGAATAATCCAAGAGTCCAACCACAGCCCATAGAAATCACTGGGGTTTGAGGTAAGCTCGAAACCATTTTGTGTTTTAGTTTCCAACCTATAAAATGGAAAAAAATCACCACCTTTCTCCAACATTTCCTTCTGTCCTTTTTTAGCTGCACGGTACCTATGAAGTAGTCTATCGTGAAGTAGTCAGTCTAGACTCTATGGTAATAAAACCTGATTTTACTAGAAATAAGCTGTAATGTATTTACAAGCTTTGTGTCTCTCTTCAGTCAAATACCAACTTTCAACTCAAACTTTGAGAGTGGTCATGACAGTACTGTGTGATTTCTGCACCCACTGGGATGTGCTTATCAGCAATATTCATTGCACTTATGTGTACTTGCTTTATTTTTTTACTGGCTCTTTGATCCTTCTCCAAGCTCACAATTCTCTGACCATTTCTGGTTTTATACTCAAGACCAAAAGCAAACCAGGAGGAACTTGATTAAAGGTTTAGCACAAACTCTTAGATACTGTGTCATTATTAGTAAAAAGCACTTCCCATGAATCAGAACATTTGCACGGTAAAGTGGATGAAAGTACAATAGAATTCACAGATTTACCTAATATTTTTGAAAGAAAAAAAATTCCAGTTCTCTGTGGAGATAATGCCATGGGAACTAAAAAAGAGGCAATTTGTCATGTTAATCACAGATGTTACTATACAAATTCTTCTATCTAATCTGCTGGGTACAAAACTGTATTACAATGATTAAATGCTAAAAGCTTCATTTAAATAACAATAGGGTCATCTTGCAAGCTGTTACTCTCCCATCTCGTAGATGAAAAGGAAACTGAAGTGTAGAATTAGCTCTTATTGGCAAAAAAGAGATAAATTTTCAAAATGGATTAAATATATGAGATCCCCATGGGTACCATCTTTCTCCAACTTCCTGCCACTGGTGCCATGATCTATTGTGGCATGACTCCAGCTTCATTGGGAATCCTTTTTGATGGGATCTGGACCTGTGAGCTGTGCTTCATGCTGGTATTAACTGCTTCCAAATCCTTCCACCTTTCCCACGTAACACTGTTTATTTAATTCATTATGGACACACTGATACAGTGGATGTAGCAGTCTTATACATTTCATTTATACAGTTTCATAGTACAATTTCATGGCTAGGTTTGTGTTATTAATTAGTTATTAAACTTAGCTGAGTTTCTGAATGATCAACCTTTCAAAATTCAGCCTCTAACTACTTATAGTTGCTCTTCATTTGAAATGTTGGCATGTAAGTTTAAACATCTTCCTCACCATTTTTTTTCTAAAAATACACTGCCATAACTCACTTTTCCAGTCTGTCAAAGGAAGGACTATAATTAACTTTTTTGACCTAAGCATTATTTGGGAAGCTTAACCAACATGTCACAGTGTCCTTTGTAAGAGAGATTTCTATTGGAGGTAAAAGCTCAAAGAAAGAGTGAAGGATGAAACTCTGAGTGATTAAAAAACCACTTTCATGAGGAAAGGACTGTAAATAAAGTGAGGGCATAAAGAACTTACTCCCGTTGCAGTCTCATAGCTGCAAGGGGCCTCGAGAACACCACATGCTTTTTCACTTTTAGAGGCCCTCTACGTAACATAAATTAAAAACAGGTCATGCCTTTTCTTAGAACCTGTGCCAGGCATCTTATTTTCATAGGTGTCAAATCTAAAATCATGCTTTCCTCTTGCTTATACTTTGATGGAGGTGGAAGAAATGAGTGGAGAAGTGAGCTCTGATTACTTGAATAAAAAGTGTTAGTCATTTTGGACCCTTTTCTTTCCATCCTGCAGGTTCCTGGCTGACCCTTCTACATGGAGTTGGGGGTGGGGAACAACACCAGTCTAGACAGAAGAGGCCAACAACAAGTTGTCCACTCAGGTTTCAGATTATAAATGAAAAGTGCTCAATTTCTCACAGATGTTTGGCAGCCACTCTGCTTTCACTCTAATCGCAAGCAGGATTTCTTCTGCCTGAAGAATGCAGTGGCCAGTAGACATACACAGACTCACAGAATAATGATTCCATCTGCTGTGGTTTAGGTTTATCAAACAATAAGTTTTTGAAAGTGAGATCACTAGGACTAAGGTCTTACTAAATGAATTAACTTATTCAGACCTGGCAGATCTTCTTTTAAAGTTTGGGGATTCGAATGTTTCTTTCATGTAGAATGAAATTTGTCAGTAGGTTTGTTCCAGGAATTAATTATGCCTTTAAGTGTAATGTCAGACTGTATCTACAAAGGCTCTTGGAGGATTAGGAAAAACATGGAGTTAAAAACTCTACGTATGCCCAGTTTACAAATAAAGGAATGGTGTTTTTTTCTCTGCCACTTAGTTTTAAAAAATTGCAGTCGGAAAACTGAGACATTAAACACAGCATTCTTAATTTCTCTTAGGGCACTCAGAGCTTCACAATTACCATGTCAAATTACCAAAAAGGATGTAACTCAAGTTTAAAAACACAGCTCTTTTTTTCCTCTTTGTTACAGAAGAATTGAACTTAACAGCTAGGTGTTCAAAGGCTTAGATCTGGTCTGAGCACAGGCAAAGGTTGTGCAGGTTGCCTCAGTCTTCTCCCAAATTATAAACCAAAAATGAATTCTTTAACACTGATGGCTTCACTGATGCTGCTGCAGCAGAAGCTTGCATTCCAGGCTGATGAGCTGTGAGGCAGTCATGAACTGTGCCTTGCCCATGCGAGGAGAGATCACTCCTCAATGAAATACTTCCCTTTCTGAAGTGAGAATATGAAATTCGGATTGCATTGAGTGCTGCAAAAGATGTTTCTGGCAAAGAAATGAGATGCTACACCAGACTGAGGCTAATTCTATTAGAAAACTGTCTGACAAATTAAATATGCCTCAAACTGACACGAAAAACAAGCTATGGAAACTTTTTATTAATCAATGGGGCTATTTTTTATTTAATGCAGCAGTTCAGGACTGATTCATTCTTTTAGGTGCAGTAGGATGTGGTGTTGTGTATCTGGTGAAAACAGCTGTTGCCTTTGTGCTTGTATTCAGGAACCAGATAACTTTAATGATTCACGCCTCAGAGTATTTGTGTACAGGAGCTGCTGCACTCGTGTTGGGCTGAGGTCCAAGAGGGGATGCAAGGACATTTAGGATAAATACTGAAGATTCTGGTAAGTCCAGAATTATTCTTCCTGCTGAGGAGATGAAGTAGGAAGGGAAAGTTTTTCTACTATGGCTCAAAAGCGCAGAATCACTTTTGGCTGTTGCCCTATAAATTCTCCTTCATAGGAGAGGTACAGCGAAGGATTAAATGAGGTCATGCTTTCATTTCCCTCGCACCTACTTCATTCTGGTGTGCAAAGGGCTGATAAGGACAGAGCTCTGTATCAAAAGTGTGTAATGGGGGAGAGGAGGGAAGAGTGGAACCGTAAGGGAGAGGTGGGAGGAGAGTTTCAGACCCCTAGCACCTCCCTCCTGGAGAGAATTCACAGCAGTTCACAGCAGTCAGTCTTCTGAGGAGATTTTTGCTTCATGCTGCTCATACAGAGTACCTCTAGCAGTAAATTACTGGGGGGCAATGGCTGGGAATTCAAATAGCTCAGATGCAAACCGTCCCTTAACTTGATTTTCCATTGCTTACGTTAATCTTCCATTTTATGAATGGAGGCGGTTGCTCTACCCAGCACAGGAAATCAAATGTATTACTTTTCAAGACGGGATGGCACAAGTCCAAATGCATCTAACAGGGGAAGGAAGCAATATTATCAGCCTTTCTGGCCCATTGATAAAACCATGGAAGGAAATCATTCAGCTTTAAATGAGGAAAAGGAAGTCGGAGATAAAATTCAGAAGCTGCCTTGGGAGTTTTCGTATCACATCAATGAAAAAGTCACATTCAATTAACCAAGCATTCCAGTCTGTATGAAGGGCTTTATTTGTGACATCAAAGGAGAACTATTTACAGTTTGTGACAAGCTTCTCCACAGTGGATCAGTTGACATTTTTCTGGCCTGTCTACTTGGTCAGATACCTTTTCTTTAAGCTCTTCTTTATGAAAAAAAAAAAAAACAACCAAACAAAAAAAACAAACCAAACAAAACCAAACAAACTGCTGCAGCCACCCTGGTTTTTTTGTTCCGTTCATGTAATAAAATCTGGTTTTTAGTCACCATTGCACACAGAGTATTTTGACATTTTGGTCTTAACATGGCTTTTAACATGGATGAAGCATTAAAATCTTTTTCCTCAAAGCACTTTTCCCAGGGAGTGGTAATAAGTTCTAACTGTGGCTAAAAAGGTTCCTCAGAGATGCTGGTGAATGGCCAAGTGGCTTAGTGGACAGTGGGAGTGCATAAGTAAGAAAACAACTAGACTTTAAAACATTTTAGTAATTTTGATTTCCATATTTTTTTACAAGATTTAAGGTTTGACTAGAAATGTATTTTTTTTTTACCTAAAATACTTAGCAATTCATAGGACTCTGTTGATTTCAGATCTGTATAATTAGAACCAAAAGCTTTTCAGTGACAGAATGCTTCATAAAGGCTTTTCAGTCAGAAGAATTCCATATTTGTTTCCCATTTGCATTGCTATAGGAAACTGTCATGCTATCTTTACATTTGCATGTGTATACATCTATGTGCACACAGCGAATTTAGAAACACAATAACACTGGAGGGATGCTGAATACATTGGGACTGAAGAAGAGAGAAAGACAAACTGCCTGATAACTGAAGAAACAGTTCATTTTACTCTGTGCAGGCAGGCAGGAAAGGGAGTGCAACGTAAGCAAGACATTTCATTTGTGGTTGAATCCACAGATGAGCTATTGTAGAAAGTATTCTCCAAAACATGCTTACATGGGAGATGGGGCACGTGGTACTGATTAGATTTCGTACCAGCAGGGCAGTTTTATTGCACAGAAACACCACGCTTTGAAAGCTGCAGACGTGTTCCGGTGTTGGAAGGCTGCTCCTTTAGCATTTCCTGCCTCACTGGGAATCCGTGGGGCTCTGCACCTTCTCAGAAAGGGCTCAGCACCTTTTAGCTTTGACCAATGTTATAGCTGGAGAGGTTCAGAGCTAGAGACAATGTTTTCTTTTAACAGTCAAACATGCTGGAAAACAAAGGAGAAAGCATGCCTCGCATTCCACTGAAGTCAGTGGTTTCTGTCTCTTTTTGCACTTCAGATCACTTCCAGTCGCCTTTGGCAGGAGAGGAAGAGTCTGTGTTAGAGTCTGTGTTGTCTGCCTTCATCCATGGGTAAAACATAGTAGTTATATTTTGGGAAAGTGTAGTTAAAATAAAAGCCTAAGAAGTTAAACATAAACGGGAAGGGAGAGGAGAGGAGAGGAGAGGAGAGGAGAGGAGAGGAGAGGAGAGGACTTTCGAAATAGTTACATTAAAATATTTGCTGTTCAGTGTACACCTGTAATGTCTAACAAAGGACACATCCTAACAGTGCAGGAAGACAGACTTGTAAAGCAAGTGACACTCAAGTTTTTCACAGAAGGAGGCAGATGGAACCTACAGGCAGGTGGATGGATAGAGGGGACACTCTGACAGCACAGAAATGGAATTGAGGAAGCCCTGTGCATTTTACTTCACAGACCCCTTTGCAATCTCCTGACCTCACCGTCTGGATTTTAATTGTGTTAGAATTTCTAGTTCAGAGTTTGTTTATAGCACTGGCTTCTTTTTCTTGATAGTTGTTCAAGGTTGTGAAGATCTGCCTAAAAATAAAAATTAGATTAAGTCCCTTGTGCACATTTCTGTCTCCTTTCTCAAATGAGATCAGCCAGAGATCGACTGACACCGATACTTGGAGTCTTGGTTGGATGTAGAGCATTGCTGAATGCACCAGGGCACCAGTGAATGCTGCTCTGGGTGCACAAGAGCTCTGTCGTTCCTCCTGGCAAAGGACTGGCCCTGAAACCTGAGTGAAGCTGCAGGGAGGAGATGTGCTCTTTTCAGAACTCTCTGTGAGAGCAGAAATCGAAATTTGTACTCAATGTGCACAGACACCTCCACAGATCAATGACAAAATTTCCTTGGTTCTCAGCAGCTTTCACTGTTTGGGGCATCTAGTGCAAATAATAACAAAATTCCTTGTCTCTGTTAATTATCGCATACTCCAGAGCCCACTTTAAATTACTGTAATTTGTTCTTTTTTGGCAAATATTCTTCCGTCTCCTTTTGCTCTTTCTATGTCAAGAATGGTTTGAATAAAAAGCAGGAATCTTCACTAAAGACACAAACATCACTTCCTTCTCCTTCCAGAGGAATCTGATTATTCACAGGTTCTCAGCATCATTTCATCAAAGATCTACAGATTGCAACAGGCAATCCACTTGGACTCCATGAGGCTGCTGGTTCTTTTGCTCTCCCATTTATAGAGTGCTGTGCTTGGAATGAAATTATTTATGTTACTGTTAATTACTGTTACTAATTTTGCAGAGGGTGCAGTTGGTGTTGGGAAGCCTGAGGGACTTGGCTGAGCTGGTGGTTGCCAGAGGTAAAAGGAGTTTGCGAGAACAACTTTAGACAGTTTTGTTACAGTAAAGCTTTTAAACTCTTAGACCAAGACCAGCCTGAAATGGTTTACAAGCTTTGAAAACACGAAAGCTTTCAGGTCCCCATCTAAGGTGAATAAAGGTGTTGGTAGTTCTGGGACAAGAAATGTGGATGTCTGCTATCCAGGGCCTCGTTCCATTGAACATGAATGCCCGGAGAGGTGAGAGCCACACCTGTTAGGGGAACGAACACACCTTCAGCTTCTCACTGCACACTCCTGGAAAGCAGAGGAACCCGATTGCGCTGTCCTTTAGACCGTGCCGTGCCACGCTGTGAGCGGGCGGGCCCCGCTGTCCGGGACCGAGCGTGTCCGGGCCGGGACACCAGCGCCGCCCGGGGGCCCGGAGGGGAACGGGTCCGGGGCCGGGAGGGGAACGGGTCCGGGGCCCGGAGGGGAACGGGTCCGGGGCCGGGAGGGGAACGGGTCCGGGG
>VYZR01107969.1:0-19508 GCA_013400675.1 Oxylabes madagascariensis | reverse complement strand
CCCCTGGGAAGGGAAGGGGAGCAATCACAGGCGGCATGGGAGGCACAGCCATGACCAAGGGGGTGGGCTCTGCCTCCCTTCAGTCCCCGAGATTAACAGAGCCCTTTTACACTCCAGCAACAAGGGCAGCAAAAGCAGAGGGGACCGGCGGAGTCACGGACGGGCAGTGCCGGCTCCTTCTGCGGGGCGGCTGCCCCCACACATGATCCAACACCCTCGAGTAAGCACGGGCGAGGAGGGAAAATAAAGGGGAGGGAGCAGAGGCGCGGATACACACCGAGGGGGCATGATGAGGGGAGGCTCTCCCCCGTATGATCGATACCACCCTTTGCACTCCCGCTCCTGCCACAACGAGAAGGAGGAGAGAGGGAAAAGGGGGGAAAGCAGTGAGGGAAGGAGGCAGCGGGAGCTGGGGAGTGGGGGGAGGGGAGGGCCCCTCTCCCTCAGAGCCCCCCACCCCTGCCCACGTTACCTGCTTTTGTGATCTCTGGGGCACTCAGTCCCATCTTGCTGCCGCTGCTGCTCTCTGTTTGGGCATTAGCATTGCCTCCTACTACTACTCCTCCAGGGCTGGGGCTAGGGCTGCTGCTGCTACTGCTGCTGCTCACAACATGGTTCCCCAGCAGCCCCCCAGCGGCCCTCAGGGGCTCCTGCGCCTTGTGGTGCTGGTGGTGGTGGCCGGAGGCCGCCAGCTGGGACTCCAGGGAGCCCACCAGGTCGCTCACCACCTTCTCATCCACCTCCGTGTTCAGGAAAACCTCATCCAGCAGATCCGAGCCCGCCGCCATCTTTTTTTCGGAGGGTTCCTGTGAGNCGGGCGGGGCACACGCCCAGCCCCGGGCGGGGGCAGAGGGCGAGGAGGAGCCCCCGCTCCTGCCTCCCTGCCCTCCCGGCGGGGCCAGCCGCGGGCTGCAGCCCCTCGGTGCGGCCGGGCCGCGGGGGCGGGCGCCGGGCGCGGTCTGACTCAGCACGGCCGGGGCCAGCTCCGGGAAAGCGCGCCCGGCTGCGAGCCCAGCGCCGGGAAGGGAAAAGGAAGAGGAGAGAGAGAGAGAGAGAGAGAGAGAGAGAGGGGAGGCGGGGGGGAAAAGAGAGGGAGACGGCAATTTTGAACGGTCCAGTCGCAGCTGCGAGCCGGCACGGCGGGGCGATCCCCGCCCGTGTGTCAGCCCGCGTTACACCCCCGCCGCCGCTTAACCCTTGGGGGAGAGCCGCGCTCCGCAGCGGCGCTCGGCGGGGAGCGCGGCCCCGGCCCGGCTGCAGGTGGACATGATCGCTCACGGGAGGCTGCTGCACTTTGACCTTGTTGTGCAACCATCATAAAGGAAGTAAATAACGTAAAAAAATCCAGCCCGCCTTTCAATAAATGCGCTCCTCTGCCAGGCGCTGTTTCCCCAGAAAACTGAATTACTGGAACGCTGTTACCAGATGCAGTTGGAACAATGTTATCAGATGGTACGATTTAGCTGTCACAGAATAGAATCATAGAATCACCAAGGTTGGAAGAGACCTTTAAGATCAAGTCCAACTGCACTACCACTGTAACCCCTAAACCACTAAATCACATCACCCAGTGCCCGATCCAGACGCCTTTTAAACACCTCCAGGGGTGCTGACTCCACCACCTCTCTGGGCAATTTATTCCAATGCCCGATTTAACTTAACTTTCGAGTTTTAAGGAGTAGCAAGCTTAAAATAGCACCTCTTATATCAGGATTTTAAAATAAGCTTTGCTGTTATGTTTTGGGAATGGGTGGCATTAGAGGCTGGAACTCTGTTGTAGCGGGATGGGCTCAGCACCTGCTGGTTGATGATTCTGGGGAATTGACTGCCCTGAAAGCTGCTGCCTGGAGGCTGCTGGAGACCTGGAAGAGCAAAAGCCATGAGTTACCTGTGAAAAAGGGATCACTTTAAATATGTCAAAGTTTTCTCTACATAGGGTTACCCAGATGTGGATGTCAACACTTCCCCCTTCAGATATTTGTAGTGATCACTTAACTTGTAGTACTCTAACATGAATTAAATTGATCTGCTTGACAGTCAACCCCATGAGCAATAGGAACAGTGCTAAAGTACTGTCCAGTCCTCACTCTGTCCCCAAATATCCAAACACACCTACAAGGAGAAGCTGTTTGCCAAAAATTCACATAAAACCTGCTACATATTTGCTCTTTACAGACAGGCCCCAAATAATAGTGCAAGTACCTTTAAATCAAAAATCCTAGAAATTCAGCTCATAGTGAGCGATGGTACTCTTCTAGTTTCTATGTCCTCTTCTCACTTGCAGTAGACTTTGGCTGATAACTAAAAATTACAATGCTAAGCCTTTCCCAAAGCTCTGCTCACTTACCCCCGTGGCATCACCCTGAGAGGCTGCCGACATCCTGAGAGACTGCCGACATCCTCTAAGTTTTGTATTAATATTTTATTCTGGTACTCAGCTGCTTTTCTCAGTCATCACTTGAAACTCAAGGGTGAGCAAGAAACTGCCCTTTTCATCTGTATGAATTTTAACTCCCATTATATCAATTTTTGACAAATTACTGTGCTGCAAAGTAGTTGTGATTTTACAGACATCACTACAGGTCACATTGCCCTTTTTTTACAAGACAAATGTTGCTTCGAGCAGGGCAGTCCCAACTTCTTATTGCTGCCACAGTCGAGCACGTTGCTAGTTTTAGCTATGGTGAAATTCTATAAGCAACATACCAAAGAACTCTCTGGAATAGAAGCCTGGTCACATTCCCTACCCAGCAGAAGAGTTAATCAGCTGCTCAAATGATTTATTAAGGGTTGAAAAAGCTTGACTTAAGCTAAGCCAGCCTAAAGGTGGAGAGTGGGTGAAAGACTTTCTCTGATGGCATCTAGCCAGGGTGCAGCCCCGTGCTGGGCCACAGTGCCTGAGGAACAAGGGAGGAAGAGCTGGAGGATGTTATCAGGTGGCAGCAGCAGTCAGCATGAAGGGGCAGAGCAGCCTGCACTCTTCCTCTGCTCACATTCTAGGACAGCTTGAATGTAGTTTACAGATGCCTACAAAACTAGAAATAAAAACCTCGAAATCTTCACGTCCTCATTCTAACACTCTCTTTAGTGTACCATATGGCACATCTACCATATTAGGTAAACAACTTCACAAAATTACAAGAGCAACTGAGATTCATTACAACTTGTGCATTATAAGTGTGTAGAATTCATTACTGAATAATTTATCTTTTCATACACTCTGTCTCTTGTTTGACACTGGAAGTAAGTTTCTAAACTTAATTCTTCAGGACAGGGATTCCAGCTCCTCTGTGCTGTACTACTCCATTTAAAATGACACAAAAAGAGAATTCTAGTAATGCACAAGAATTCTAGTAATGGAGTATAGGTAATTATTAGTGTTGGTGAAGAAATAGGCAGACTCAATATACAGTGAATGCTGTGGACTTCACCCATCAGCACCCATCAGTTACATCAAAAGATCTTGAACATTACAGGCACATATGGGTTCTCTGTGTGTCAAAGAGAAGAAGCTAGCAGGAGCTATCCAGGAAAAATGGAGAATTGTCAGTTCCTTTAACCTCCTTCCTTTATATTATTATTATATATTATTATTTAAAATACTTATTTTACGCTCTAGATCTGCAATGTAGATCATGACACAGAGACTGTCTCAGGTAATGCCATTCTCCTTCTGTTTGTTTTCTGGAAATGAAGTTAGTCTAGAACTCATTACAGAAAAATCTGACAGAGGTATGGATTGGGGTGACAAGGGACAGGACAGAGAAGCCTATGGATGGTTTTAGTCTTAACTGACCCATCAGAGGACTAAAGGCCCATCAATAAATAGATGAAAAACGTATTGTTTTGATGGGTGATTTCTTGCTCTTCTTTCCTGCCCCTCTGCTCCTCACCCAAGAGCATTTGAAAGGCTGAAAGTTGGGATTTAACCAGTAATACCTGGATTTCAAAAGTTCAAACAAGATTACAAAAGTCACCCTTGTGTCAGTCTCCACTAGAAAGTGTTCAGCAAAACCCCAAATTTTGGGTTCATTCATAAAGCTGCACTAACCTTGTAGCCAGTATCCCTCCGTACCTTTTAGCCTTGTACCCCTTTTTTCCTTTCTTTTTTTCTTTTGGAGGAACACAGGAGTTCAATGGATAATTGGGTAATTACAGAGTGTTAGGAGCCAAGGAATTAAGTCCTGGTTGAAGATGATGCAGTTCTGTGGAGAAGTTCCTGTTTGGTAATCTTGAAAGCCTGTGTGCTGATTCTTCTGCAAATGGGTGTCAGTCTCCACTAGCAAGTGATCAGCAAAAGCAACAAGACTTCATTTGCATCCAGAATACAAATGTTTGACAATCTGTAGGAAAAATATTCCTGGTTTAAGTATTTTTCTTTGAGTGTAGGGGAAAACGGAGTTTACTCCAGACATGCACAAGTAAGTAAGTAAAGCAACTTCAGTGCCCCTTGTAGTCTACACTCTTGGCTGTCTTCTCCCTGAAATCTCAAAATATTGTTAAAGCCCTGGTCTTCAACTCCTCCCATGTACTTCAGTTATCCTTAGGTTGCCCTGAAGAAGTCTAATGCTCCTAACAGGGATTAATATTCATAATTAAGTATAGTATGCTGCAGGAAAATGTCTTAACCCTTGCACTGTAAAATAAAAAGAGATGAACAGTAGATTTGGAGAGCAACAGTAGAGTCCCTGTTTATTTTATGATAATCATACCTACGTACACCCATGTTTCCACTAAAGGACAGTGTCTCTCCTCATGGGTACTGGACTGTTTCTGCCAGCCCCAGAAGCACCAGCCCTGTGCTGCAATTCAGTGTTCTGGACAGAAACCTCACATGATGCTGCCAGGGAAGAGAAATGGCAAAAGCACTCAAGTAAGTGTTTGTATCTGCGTAACAATTACTGAAACTCCAGAAGTAGAGCAGAAAAAACCCAACTCTCCTTTTCATAGAATATATTTGATTGAATAAATATGGGACAACTTCAGGGATATCCTCTTCTTAAAACCAAGGTATTTAACAATACCTAAAGTTATTAATTAGGAAAGACATAGAAAATGTCTGTTAGAGGGACACTACTTATAAGCTTGGTTTGAAAACCAAAAAGTTAGCTTAGCACACACCTGCCTTAGCAATCTCCTAAGTGTTTGTGGGACAGAAGACTGTGCCACTTGAACGTGCTACATGCAATTCCCACAGCAGTTATTTATGTGTGGCTCTCCTGAGGCATTCCATGCAACTCAACGTCTGGTGCCCAAAGGAAAACGCCCGGAGAATATACTGTGGGATAAAGGATTCTTGTTTAAAACTCCTCAAGGCTTTACAGCATAAAAGAGCTGCGGAAAACCTTCCTTCAGAACTGCTCTTCATCTGTCTCGTCATGCTTGTTGCTGCCAAGATAGGAAGTATCAATACCCAGAGTCATCTGTAAGGGAATTCCTAAGGAAATTTACTCATGGTAGAAAATGCAAGTTTCTAACCACACACCCCAGCAGCTAACAGAGATTTCTAAAGCAAATCTTCTGAAGGGGATTACTAGCAAATGTCCAGAATTCTGTCTGTGGGAGAGACAAGAAGCAGGGATGTCAGCTAAGATTTATGCTTTATCTGTTCTGAAAAATCTCTTGTGCAAACCTGCATGATTCATGGGAAAAAGAAAAATACTATTAGAAGATTAGAGGTCCTTCTGGTCACTACAACCAGCTTCAGTAATTTCACATATTTTGAATTTAGCAAATTATTAGAACTGACTGGGCCAAATGAAAATGCTTTCCTCTCTAAGCAAATTAAAGGACTTTCGGAAAATTGAATCACTATTTCCAAGACAGAATATGTCAAGAAAATGTGCCTACTGATGGGTCTCATTACTGGAAATCTAATTGGCACATTTTACAGCCATGATTTGTTAGAATACATTTGAAATATTTCTTTTTAGTGAGAGGTGACTTTGGCAGGTTTTGCTTCAATTTTTCTGTGAGTCTTTGTGAGCTAAGTATGATCCTGCCAGGGATGTTTTATCAACAATATGTATCCTCAGACAACCTAATGGTACATGATACCATGGATATTGCAGTAATGGACTCCTGCCCTCTCTTCATTCAGACCTGAACACATTTAACAGTTGACCAGTTATGGCAATCAGTGTTATCCTCCTTCTTTATATGCTTCTCTCCACTCACTGGCCTTCAAAAATACATAAATAAAAATAAGTGAAAGAACCGAAGATGAATCTTCATCTTGTTTGTTCTTGGTCAGTACCAAGAACAGGTACAGCCAATGCCACATCAGCTGTGAAACAGCAGTTGCTGTAGATGCAAACATTTGTCCTATTTCATATCACAATGCCTAGAGACTGTAACTTACAGGAGCAGAGCTGGACACACTCTTTATCTAAATTGTTCAGTAGCCCCATGGTTCCTCTCTTTTAAGATAGAGGAGTTATTTCAAAAGAAGATTCTGTGTGTGCCTGAATACACACATTTTGGCTCAACAATAATATCAAATGAAACTATCAGGCTGTAAAGTTGGTAAAACTTTCAGCATATGTTCAATGCACAGGGCAAAATCCAGATTCTTTCACATTTGAACTGGAAGAAAATCACGTGTGCAAGCAGGTCTGAAAGTCATCTTCAGATGACAAAAATGGCTAAATCATTTTCTCTACTCCATCTCTAGTTCACAGTCTGTCAAATGCTCTTACCAAGCCTTAGGAGACAACAGAATTCCTGACCAACCTTAGTGAGATTATAAAGAAAACAGACACAAAAGACTCTGAACTGGAAAGCCAGTGTAGACAGAAGAGGTATGGAAACATCATCACTTACAGAAAAAAATGAAAGCAGTCTAGTATGGGAGGTTTGTTTTGGTTGTAATGAAATGAGATTTTATCGAAACTTTTCGTGGATTTGGAATGTAAAAAGTATGTAAGGAAGATTTTGTCGAGTTTTTGTTTTGGTTTTTTTTAATGACTCCTCTGTAATAACTGATTAAAATAAATCATGCCATAGCTTCCTTATTGAGCTGTCTCAGACTTAATGAAAACACAACTAGAAAGGCTATTAGACAAGTTTATTTTATTTTTCTGGATTCTCCAGCAGTCTAAATGGTTAGGGATATGATTCCAGACTATAGGTTACTTTCTTACACTACCTGAAATACATTTGCACTATCAGAGACAGTTCTGGAACTGCCCCTATTCCTTTAATAAGCTTTTGCCCATTTTGGAAACTGCAAACAAATCAAATAACTCAGTTAAATATGGGACGTGTTCCCATAGTTGCCTGAAGAAACTAGTGCATGTTTTGAAACAAGTCAGACAAAGATTTTATCTCTTAAAAGACAAGATGGGCAAAACTTCCAGCTGAAAGGAAATGACACACCCGGATGGAGGCCAAGGGATTTATGTTAAATTGTTCCTTACTTTTACCTACCTTTGTTCTTATGGGGTACCTTGCAGTACTGCTCCAATACCACACAAGTATAACAAAATTGTCACCATTCTTCAGACCAATTCAAGCTCCAAGTTAAACTTGCACAAACCTTTTGTCTTCAAAATGTCCTACTAGCAATTGTATGTCCCAAAGAGCCTTTGGAAGTTTGGCACAGGTGATGTCAAAGGCAGAGTAAATGTTGAGGATGCTGCTGAGTAAAATATAGAGTCCAAGATGAAGATGTAAGGTGTTCTGGAAAAAAATCAAACATATTAATCAGAATTAAGTGAGAAAATTGAAAAGCCAAATATCTTTTTTAGTTATTTCACAGAAAAAAAAAGTGGTTTAAAAGTGCACTAAATATCAAACACCTTGTCATACATGGAGTGATGGAGAAATGAGGTATAAGGCACAAAGAATGCAAAGGCTTTGGAACAGTAAAAGTCAGAATTCTCACGTGTATGTGAAAAGTGTGTACACAAATACTACAATGGTAAGGAGATGCATGAGTTAGAAGGAGATCAAATCCCAGTTTATTGTCATTAAAAAAAATACTTTCTGAAATTGCACTAAAATCCTATTGCTATTAATTACTTTACCATTTTTGGTATCTTTAGCCTAAACCTGAATTAAGACCTATAAACTTTAAACTCCAAAGCCTCTTTAGTCTTATTTTAAAAATGAAAATAGCAGAGATAAATGAAGAACACCCTAGAAGATAAAACAATGACTAATAATTCATATCCTCAAAGGCATTTCTGAAGCATGCCTTTTAAAACAAGTCCAGGAACAATTCAAGCCATGAAAACTGCAGCAGATGTTGTGCAGGGAAAGAACAGCATGCTGCCAAGGCTGGTAAAATGATCCCTTACCTCACTGAACAGAAAGACGTCGAATCTATTTGTAAAACAGGTAAGGAGAGGGAGATTCTTTGGCTGAAGAAGAGTCCATTGTAAATAATGAATGCAAATGGAGTCTCTGAACTGAAACATCTCAAGAAGAACTGTTTCCTCTTCGTTCTTAGCCCAGCGATATACATTGTTGCCCTATGGTTTGATTTGCTCAGCAAGAGATGTGTGGCTGGGTCTTGGTTCAACCCCACTGAAGCCTCGGTGCCAAGGAAATAGTGCTCAGTACTGATAGCTGGAGTGGGTTCAACAGTTTGGAGAGAGAGAAAAGCTCAGAGAGGGAAGGAGGAGCCCTTAAAGTAACACTGCTCTTGAGCTTTCTGGAGTTTTAGCCAAACTCAGCTGGTGAAGGGAGATTTCTGTCCAGGGAATGGTGACGTTTTCTGGTCTGCAACATCCAGGGGTGTGCAGTATGTTTTGTACTCTCAAAAACATTTGATTTTGTTAGAAAGGACTGGTCCCAGGGCGATGTATCAGGCTGTACTCCCATCTGCTCCTCGGTCTCTCCACTCAGACACTGTCAAGTGTACCAAGTAGGATTTAGATCATTGGTTATCACTGCAGCTCTTGAACCTCTCAAAAAGCTGGGCATGAAGCTCAATACATAGATTCTGATTCTCCCAATGAATGCATAAATAGGAACCTCTACAAATTTTTCCCCTGCAGAGTAATCCTCTGCAGCGTTTCATCCCAACAAGCCAATTTTTTGCTTCCTTTCTCCATTTATTACTTCCTTTTTTTTTTTCTTTCATTGTAGTGTGTCTTCAATCCACCTTTTGCTCACTTCATGCCTGGAAGAACTCTATGAAATCCCACTTTTATCCCATGCCCTCACATCAGTGCATCTGTGAGGATACACAGAGGTTTGCCATTCACTTCAGCGCAACATATTCCAAAGAAAAGCAGCCTATGCAGAAAAAACCCAGTCAGAAATTTCTCCTAATGGAACTTAGTATCTCAGGCACTGTTCAGTGCTCCCCACTCTCCTAGATAGACAACTATATCTCTTTATGCCCTAATTATTTCTAAACTTAGGTCTGAATCTTCTTATTCTTTTCAATGGGAGACAGATGCATAAATGCCTTTTTTAGAATGTGTCTGACTCAAAAGTCTTCATCCTTCAACTTTTGTCACCAAACTGCAAACTTCAGCTTTGTCAACCTTTTTTGTATCCCGTAGACTATCCATTTAACTGTCTTCATGAAAGGATCTCTTAAAATTATATCCAGCTTCCCACATCTGCAAATAAATCACTACCTACTTAGCCAGGATAACTTCATCTTGCCATTCATGATCCAGAAAGCCTCGGTATAAAAGGTACTTGCACTTCCTTAACTGCTCCATTCCCCAAAACTCCAATGATGAAGTGAACTGCAAGAGCAGGCAGGATTTTGAGCTGAGTTCTCAGTGTTATGTCTATTACTGAGCGTGGGTTTCAGTCTCATTTCTATAAAGTAGACACTGGTGGAATGGCCTGCCTGTGGAAAGTCTGGAATAGCAGTTTGTGTTCATTCTAATAAAAGATGTTACACATGTCCAAGATTTTTATTTTTTTTTTTTGTAAAAACAATATTTAGTTGATAAAAACAACAAAACAAATTTATGTTCCCACCTTACTCTGCATCAAAAGTGACTCCCAACCTTGATTCAGGCAATCAAACACAACTTTAAGGAAGATTCACGGCATATAAACAGCAAAGACTGGGCAGGTCAGAACAGCACTGTTGGCTTATCCCACCCATTTAAGTGGATATATTGATATATCTTTAAAAAATGAAGAGTTTAGAAGTCAGACTGGTAATTTGAAGCTTCCACATGGAAGTGCTATACAAACAGAAAAATTCTCCAGCATTTTTTTGTAACTTTACTGCTGGATTTTCACAAGTACAAAAATTAATTATCATTTTGCACTATAGCAAAGAACTGCATTACCTTTTAGAAAGTGGTCGATTTTTCAGGGAAAAGAATAACTGACTAAAGTATGAAAAGTGCCATTGCATGCGTTCATGGAACAAGAAAATAAAAATGTATCATTCTTACATGAGTGTATTTACAATGAAGCTGGTTAAAGTGTAGATTGAGAGTCTGTTAATCCTAGCAAGTAATACAAAATGCTGCTTTTTTTAATCTTTATAGGTAATGCCTTATCTCAGATACTGACACCATACATTATAAACACTGTATCTGCACAAAATAAGTTTGTTTTCAACCAAACTCACGTGAGCATTTCTTCCTCTTATGTTTGTATTTCATACAATTGGAGCATTCAAATAAACAGTGCCCAAAATGTGGTTTCTCTTTCATGCTCACAAACCCTGTGGGTCTGGATAAGAAGTTTAATCTCACTGCCATCTCCTCCTCACTGGTAAAATATATTTTGTCTTCACTGTGCAATGCCCTTGGATTGCTGAGAAGTGCAATGGAAAAATGCAGATTTATGCCAGTGCCATTGAATATACAGTCGAGGTACTAATTAAGACAGCTAAACCCCCATAAGCCTAAAACTATGACATTTTATAAAATATTTCATTTAAAACCAGAAGTTAAACTGACTTTAAATTTGATATATGGGGGTGGAATGAAAGATGTCAAAATTAAAATCCTCGAGGCACAGACTCAAAACTGAGAAAAAGAGAAAGAGAGAAAGGGGAGAGAGGACAGAACAGCATTACAGGTATTACAGTCTCTGTATTTATTTCTGAAATAAAAATGAAAACATCACTTATTGTTTTGATGGATTTTTTTTCAGGAGACCCCTTTTCCTGAGATGTGAGACAAACTAATGTAATGAAACACTATTTCATCCACATATCATTGTATCTCTTTTTCTTAGGCTGTGAGAAATTGAGAAACTAATTTTACAAAGTCCACATTATCTAAAACCAGGTTACCCATTCTTCCATTTTTTCTACTTATTAATATTTCCAATTTTTGTTATCCTTATTCCATTCTCCACCCCTCACTCTTCCCCTCATTTTAGTTTCCTTCAGTTGAATTTACATGCTTTTTTCTTTATTCATCAGCTCTTCTTTGTATAGAATAAAAACCCCTACAAGGGTGGATAATTTTTTTTTCTTCCCATCTTTCCTGAATCTTTTCTGTTTCTCCATCCTGTTCCAGTCTCTTCTTCATTCCTGGGCTCTTTTCTACTGCCTATTTCCCACACCTCTACAGAACTGTGTCCTATGCTTGGTGACCTTCCCCACCTTCCCTACAGCTACCATAATCTTCTTTTGAACTACTGCTCTAAAATCTCTTCCTGCAGGGCTCAAGCATTTCTCTATTCCTTTGTATAATTTGTTTTGTTTGCCACACCCAAATTCAGATCTCTGTTCCATTTTCAGTTCCTCCATTTTCCACGCTTGTTTATTTTTTTTTTCCTCTTTTTTTTGCCAACTGCAAACGCATCCCGTTGTCCCCAGGTGCAAGAGGTGATGCTTCAGCAGCCAGTGCCTGGCTCCCTCCCTCCAGCAGCTGGAGCTTGTTACAGATGTCCTGCCAACTGCTGGTCTGTCCTTAGCTCTGCCAGAATTCACCTGAGTCAGTTCAGCTCACATTTCCATGGATGTGGCCATCACCCAGCACACATCTCACCAACACACACCCCACAAATTCTCATCACTGCAGTAAGTCAAAGGTTTCTCTTTTACTTGCTATGAAATGTGCTTAGACACCTGGGTGGTTACCCTCTCAAATGTCTCTGGTTGCCTTCCAGCTGCCACGGGAGTCTCCTGAGTTGTGGCAACACAGGTTTTCCTGTAAATAAATTAGCTATGCAATTACATGGCGTGACTGTACTCTACCTCCACTCTCCAAAGATCACCAGTACCTGTGGTCCAAATGGCTGTTGTGTGAATCCTGTGTCCGCTGTGATCACGAGGTGCCTCTCTGCCAAATTTCTTCCTACAGCCGTGATGAACTGCAGTCAGCATCTTCATACGAAGCCAAATGTTCCCTCTTCATCTGAGGGATGCCCGGGATAGCACACTTGTCATGAATTTACACAGTGAAAGATGCTCTTTGCTTCCCTCTTTCAACACTCAGTGGATGAGGAACTGTATTTTTTAGCAGAATAAATAATACTAACAGGCCACTTAAAATGTCAGGTGTCATATTTCTTCTTGCTGATCGCTTGTTATCTCTGACTGTTGTCAAACACGAGATATTGAGGAAATTCATTACAATAAGAGTATCTTCCAGAAGCAGGCTGATTTATGGCCATGGTGATTATAACGAAAATTCTGTATGTTTGCATATCTGTCCTTGCCAGTGTATAGGTCATGCCATCTTGGTGTAGTTTCCTTTTTCCACACTGCCTTAATTAGCCTTCCTGCAGGATCCACATCACTGTATTGGTACATGTGACTGTCTCTTTCTTACCTGGTATTAAAAAAAAGGCAAAAAAAGTGAAGGAATAAAACAATCATAATAATACCTTGTGTTGAATAAGTAACAAAGTACAGGAACTTACAGGTGTTTATGAACCAGTAACATTTTGGTTTGCATAAAGAAAAAAATGAATTGAACTGAAAAACCTGGAGCCCCATTTACTATTTCTAAAGAATATTTTAAGAGTGGAAATAAGAAACATCAATTTAAACATACTGTAGAGATGCAAACCAAAAGAGGGAGTTCTGTTTCTCTACCTTTGGCTGCACTATTGACATAATTTTTTCATTATAAATAATCTTTTGTGGCTGCCCCAAACTGAGCAGCCACATTTTTTCTATTTTTTTTCTATTATTTCTTACTCTATTGTTTCTCCATTTGATCTTTTCCACTCTCCTAAACTAGACACTCATACAGAGGAACTAGAAGAGTTTTTTCATCAGGGAAGTTTCTAACCAGCAATTTGCCCGCTAAAGGGCACTGTTTACTGCAGTAAAAAAGGAATCTCTGCTTTCCCTCTGTAAGTTATACTTAAGGCTGAGCTAAAAATCTAAAAAGGTTGACTTTAAGGGCTGAGTTTCTTATTCAAAATTACTGCTTTTCCAATTAATATATATATATATATTTGCTTTATATTTTTTTAGGAACTCTATGCTAGAACAATTTAACAAGGAAAAGACTGCACACATGTGCCTGTACGAGTGGAAAGGAAGCATCTGTCCTATTCGGGCAGGGGAGATCTGCTCTCCGGGCTGTACAAACAGCATGGAGAGTGGCACCATAAAATACATCAGGTCACAGGGCAGACAGCTCGGGGCACTGGGAGAGCAGCTCTCCGAGCCACGGTGCGCAAGGACGCGGGGATGAACCTGTGGACCGCGTTTTCCCGTGTCGCTGTTGCATCGCTGATGGAAGACACGTAACCGAGGCAGGGGCGCCCGCAGCTCCAGCGAACCTCCCCGCGCTCAGACAATGGCTCCCGCTGCATGGTCCCCGGCTGCCGGCTTTGAATCTTATTGGAGCCACACAAATGAGCGAGATCCGCGCACTCTGACCCGCCGCCCGAAACGCAACTGCCCCGCCCGATCCCCGTCCAGCCTCTCGCCGGCGATTCCACCTCCCGTGTCCGCGTCCGCCAGATGCTGCCGGCTGTCCCTCATTGACCCGCAGATGGCCGGGGAGCCGGGCAGCTCCCGGGAGACGCCGCACGGAGCGGTCCCGTCCTCCAGCTGCGGCCTGGCACGGGCTGAGCCGAGCCGGGACAGCGAGAACAAAGGCGCGGGGCAGGGCTCGCCGGGCACCCGCGGCTCCACCAGCACGGAGGGAAAACGGGCTTGGGCACAGGCAGCCACGGCTGCTCCGTGACGGGGAGGCGANGGGCCTAGGCCGGCGCTGCCGGAGGGGACGAGGCGGAGGCCGCCGTGCCGCGAACAATGAGCGCGCCCGGGGCCCGCCCGCCCCGCGGGGCTGCGGCGGGGCCGGAGCCCGGGTCCGGAGCGCCGCTGCTCTCCGTGAGTCAGCACTGACAGGGGCCGCGCCGAGGGGCGGGCAGGGCCCGGGATGCTGAGCGGCTTCCCCGCTCTCCCGGGGAGAAGCGCTGCCCGCAGCGCCGGCTCCCCTTGCCATTGTCAGGAGCGGGGAGGTGACGCTCGGCATCGCCGTGCGGGGTTCGGTTCCCCTCGCTCGGCTGTGCCCGGCTCGAGCAAGGCCCCAGGCCGGCGCCGAGGAGCACAGATGCTGTTGTGTCTTTGTTCCTTCCGTGATCGATAAGCGGACTGTGCTCAGGTGAGGAGGGTGGGAGCTGCTGCACGGAGCGCTGTGGGGCACCTGCACGTGGGTCTGGCTCGCCGACCTTGCTGGGCTCCTCAGCGGAGCTTTGCATTTTGTTTCCCTGTAGAAATACTGATCCTTATCTTTGAAACGGTGTCATTTGGGTTCAGTTGTCACCTGTGCTGGGAACTCCTGTATTTCATCTCGGTAAAACCTGTCCTGTCTTGTTTAGTCCCTCAGCCACGAACTTATTCCTGTTCTGCTTTTCAAGCCCAGCTTGGCTACTTCAGCTAATGTGCATCGGCGTTTTCTTTCCCCGAGTTTTGTCCTTCCTTGTTCTGGGAAGTTCACACGTTCTTCATTGCCTGTAGCCAGCCATCGGGGCTGTCCAGAAAACAAACACCTTTTGTTTTGAAAGGCTGTTTGCTGGCAGGAGGCGCTGACTTGCCAGATTCACAACTACCCTCAAGGCAGCGTGTGCCCCAGTGTTTACCCAGTGTAATAATGTTTATGTGATGCTGGACGTTATGTGACATCCATTAGAGTGTTTTCTGAAGTTAAAAATGTGAGTTTTCTCAAATTCACTTTTTCTCTAGGAATGTAGGTGTTTATTTAAATGCACAAATGGAGCTGTTTGTGTTAGTGCTTGGCTCAAAGTACTTGGGAGGTTGCTGGAAGGATGCCGTTCCTTTCCTTAGGTGCAGGAAGGTCTTCACCTTGACCCAGCAGCAAGCAGAAATGGTTCCTTACGTAGTTCTGCCCTACACATAGCACTTGCTACTTCAGAGCTGAAGTGGTTTGTTTCAAAGGCATGTGTGATTAAAGTGCCTTGTGATGTAAGTACATGCTCTGGATAAGATTTCTGGCAGCTCTTGTATTTATTGGTCTCTCAGTGTTCAGTTTTGATGAACTGGAATGCCTCAGAAGTAGTTGTTACAGTAGGTGGAGAATACATTTTTCCCCACCTCAAGAACTGCTCTATAAACTTTACATCACAAACCCTGCTTTTCACTGTAGCTCAGAGGGGTTTTTCAAATTTTATAGCAAAAATTTCATAGCAAAGCAAAATTAGTGTCAGAATTACAAATGTAGCAACAATGTTGAAGTTAGTCACAGCAGTATCAAACTCGTGTGTGGTGTCTGTGGTTTAAAACGCTTGATCTCTGAGGCATTAGAAGGGCCATGAATTACTGACATGCTGTTGAAGTTGTCCAGGCTAATTGCAGGTAAATTGTTGTTAAACCCTGGATGCCACTGTTTAAACACTTCCATGTGCAATGTAAGTGCCATTCTCTTTAGTTCTATCATTCATAAAGAAAAAATTAAGTTGAAAGACGCCTTGGGAAGAAATCTGGTTCAGCCTCTCACTAGAAGCTAGGCTGACTTCAATTGATTTATATTTGTTAAACCTCAGTACGTGCACAGAATCTTAAATGCTGGAGATTCCATGGGCTTAATTAATCACTACAAGAAAGTTGTCTGTCTTGTTAGAGGCTAAACTTAAATTGCAAACAAAGGAAGTTTAAGCCCACTGCTGTCTTGTCAGCAGTGAATGCCAGGAACTTACTCCCCCTTAAGTAGAAGTCTGAAGAAATTGGAGTTTTTGAACAAGAAATATCCACGTAAGCTCTGCTTTCCAGTCTCTCTTGCTGTGCTTCCTGCCCCTTCAGAGCTAAAGCTCAACAGCCCTACATGAGTAGGAACTGTGTTGTAAAGCAGGAGCTGCAGTGTTATGGGATTGATTTCCTGTTCATCTGTAAGTAATTGTCAGTAACTTCATGGGAGACAGCCCTTCCCACCTCCACAGGAACTTTGGAGCTGCACTTTGTGCTGTGCCAGAAACAGTTAAACACCTCAGGTGCAGGGACAGGCAAGCTCAACTCCTACAGCCCTGTTTTGTCTACAACAAGGACTTGGCTTTCCACCTTTTTTGTTAGAAACCTTGGGACCAGCCAACTGAGAGGCTGCCTGGGCAGCTTTGGGCTTTGCAGGTCGTGTGTTTGTCCATGTGGGAGTTGATGGGATGATCAGGGTGCTTTCCAAGTCAGCTGTGGGATCCTGCAGGAGCCCCTGGATACCTTTAGTACATCTTGCCATGAGCTGTAATAATCTCATTTTGAACAGAGAGATCAGTGGTACAGGTCATGTCCAAAAGGTTACAAGCATTGCTTTCAGTTTATAATCTGCTTCTGGTTGACTGGGTTACAGCTGTAACATGATCAAACAGCAGCTGGAGATCCAAAATAACTTGGAGAGGTTATTTACCCTAGGAACTCACAGAAGATGGCCTGTGAAGGGAAGTGACTGTCAGCTCCTCTTTGTACCAGTGAAGATCCCTTTCCTGTTAGGTACAAGCTGAGGTGCTGAGCAGCATAGTAGGGATGTTCTGGCATTCAGGTGCTCCTTGGGAGCTCACCTGTGTGTTAACAGGGGTGAAAACCATTTGCAGCACTTAAGTGCTCCTGGTGTGAGGTGAATCACGTGTGTACAGCTGTTCACCCTGGAACAGGACTCTTGAATATTCCTGGCTACAGCTGCCAACCCTCCTCAGAAGTTAGGAGCAGCATGGTGTGCCAGGGATGCTCAGCACTGACGTGCATCCACTTTCGGTGCTCTTTTTCCTGGGAGGATATGTTGCCCCCATCATCTGTGTGACAGGAAGAGTGGCATGTCCTGGGGCTGGTGTTTCCATGATAACTTGTTAGAAACAATTGGGGGAACTCCAGTGTAGAATTCTTCCATTGGCAGAAAATGTGCTGGTACGAAGCTGAACTGGGAGTGCCTCTCAAAGACAGAAAGCAGCCACATCAGTGAACTTGGGAGTTTCTGTAACTTGTGGTTGAAATGTCAAGCTTTTACCTGTCAGTGTCTGATGTAACTGCTATCTGTTTTCCTGTGCCAATAATCCAGTCTGACCTCTTCTTCCTTAATGGCTCAAATTAATATATGCTTCTACCTAGTAGCTGCCACAGTCAGCTGATGTATTTTTTTTCCCCACTCTAGTGTGTGACATTGCTGGTTAGTGTCTGTTCAAGTATTCTGGTAGCTGGCACTCAGTAAAGCCTGCCTAAGCACTGAGATCTTAGATTTATCACTGATGGCTTGCTTTGTAGTCACATTCATCATAAAAACAGTGACATTGGAGTAGAGAGGGAATTTTAATAAGAAGTTTTTATCATTGATAAAACTACCTCCATCTGCATAATAAATGTATGAAACCAAAGGTGCAGATTTGAGCTCTAAAGCCTTCTAAGATTTCCCCCTGCTGCTTCAGGGGCCTCTGCTGTGGTCTGGTGCAGTTGTCTGGAGCTGAATGCCTGCATGGGACAGCTGCTGGGGAGGGAAGGAGAGTACAGCACTGTGGGGAAGTCCTTGGATTTGGAGTAGGATTCTTCACTCCAGCTGGTCTATGGTCTTTACCTTCACAGCTTGATGTAAACAAAACTGTTTATACAGGCTGCTGACAAAGTTGGCATTTGAGGGAACAGATGTGCGTGAGGAGGAGATTGAGGGTTCTGGAAGTAGCCGTTGTTGTTGTTGTTACAAATGGCAAGTGTTGAAGGAGTACTTTGAAATTGCATAAATCTGAACTTGCACAATGCTGCAGTGACAGCACTGCACTAATGTCACCGTTTCCATGCTCCAGTGCGATCCTTCGGCACCGAGGACCGGCCCACGGACAGACCGGCTCCTCCCAGAGAAGAAATCTATGAGTATATTATTTTTCGAGGAAGTGACATCAAAGACATCACTGTCTGTGAACCTCCAAAAGCTCAGCATACTCTGCCACAGGATCCTGCCATTGTCCAAGTAAGTTAGCCTGAAGTGTTGATAAAAAGCTGAGATAAAACACTGGTGTTGAAGGACTGCATTTTGGTAAAAACTTAGAGAAATGAAGGCAAGTCAGTGTCTACAGGAATCTTCAGATTATTTAAAGCGTCCTGAATTTTGTTGAAATGTTTAAAGTAGCAGCAACATTAAAGACTTCAGTCAACAAAAGCCAGAGCTAGCTGAGAATACAAGAAAATCATAAAGAGGTAAACTAACCCTTCTCAGAACTTACTTAAGCTTTAGTAATGCTGTACATGAAGTAAAGAATCACTGCCAAAGCAAGTTGACTTCTGGACACTGTAAATAGAAATGTACTTTGTCTTGTTACAGTCTTCACTGGGCTCTGCCTCTACATCATCCTTTCAGCCACATGTGCCTTACAGCCCGTTTAGAGGTATGCCACCTTACAGCCAGCTTGCTGCCAGCTCTTTGCTTAGCCAGCAGTATGCAGCTTCCTTAGGTTTAGGTAAGTACAAACTTTACTTGCTAGAATAAAGGTCTGGTCTTGTATGCAGCTGCTGTGAAAGCAAGTAACAGTAACTAGTGCCAAACTCCTTGCCAAGTGTCAGGCTGCAAGCAGCAGTGAATAAGCAGCTCACAACTTTGTGCAATGATTTTAACACAAGGTGGTCTGTGTTTCACTTGCACGTGCGCACACACACGCACATGAAAGAAACAAACCAAATAGCTGAAGTTTCTTTCTGAAATTAATGGGAATACCTGACAGTTGAGGCCAGTTCATTTCTAACCTAACACACCTCACATCACATGTAAAAAGAACTTGTGTTTCCAGGAGAGCACTGTAAATAAGCTGCTCTAATGCTGTTCTAGAGAATCTTGTATCTCTTTCCAAGTCCTTCAGATGTTTCACTACCTTGTATCTTATCCATGTATCTCTGCTCTCTTCTTCCCTCTATCTCTTTAGAGAAATTGGTAAGCCCTCCAGCATCAGCAGCTGCTTCCAGCCCTAGTTCTTCTCCGTCTCCACAACCTGTTTCAGAGCCTGACATGTCTTCAGAGCCCCATCAGCTCTCTTCCAAGGGTAACAGCAGTTTGAGGACTCCAAATATTTGGAAGAACTGCATGACACTTGCAAACACTCTGTTCTTGTTAAACCCTCCTAGAATGATAGTGCTCATATGGGTAATGCCAGTAGAACTAGTTTGTTCTCAGCTTTTTTTT
>VYZR01107920.1:0-14395 GCA_013400675.1 Oxylabes madagascariensis | reverse complement strand
AGCCTGGGATAGTGAAAGGTGTTGTTCCCCACGTCAAGGGGTGGCACTGGATGGGTTTTAAGGTCCCTTCCCACCCAAACCATTCTGAGATTCTATAATTAAAAGCCATCCTCAGCATTAATTGTGTGAGTGCCACTCCCATCTGGAACTATGGGATTTTCACCAGGTCTTTGGGCAGGATGAGTGAGGCGCCTTGTGTTTTAGCAGTCACTCCCTGGATCTCCTCATTGCTTCATGATGTGTTAGGGCTGTGTTGATTCTCTTGCTTATCACAGTGGTGACGTTCAGGATGTTTTGAGGGAAAAGCCTGGGAGTGGAGGGCTGGGACAGGAGCAGGATGAAGGAATGCTGGAGCCTGCAGCTGGCACCACTTCAGCAGCAGTACCTGACACCTCTGTGGTGTCTTTCATTGTAGGATCTGATTAAACCTCACCACTCCGAGAGGCAGGCGAGCATTTGAAACCATTTTCTAGTTGAGTGATCTGCAGGAAATGAATAGTCTGTTGTCAGGCAGGAGTCAGCAGGAGTTCTGGAAAGGGAACCTGGCCAGCACTGAGCCCCATCCCTCTGCTTCAGCAGGGAGAATGTGCCCTGCCTTTCACTGGGATTGAAAACATTTGCTGTCACAGGCAAACCAGGCTTCTGAAAATCCAAAATCACGTTTCAGCTGCTTGTTTCTCAGTGTCAGACAATGGAATTTTTCTCATCTAGAATTTTGTAAGAAATGCCTTCAGTGTGATGAGTTTTTGGCACAGTGTTCAGCAATCAGCATGTAGAGCTGCAGTTCTGGGGTTTCTCCCTGCCTGTCCCTGATTCTGTGGTTTCTGTTGGTGGGTTCTGCTCTCCCAGGGTACAAGAGCCTCAGTCTGTCCCTGTGCCTCGTTACTCATTCCTGCTCCTGAACTGAGCTGTTCTGGTGTCAGGCTGGGAACTGGCGACCTGTAGGGAGATTTTTAGTAAAACTTTTAGGTAGATTAATTCACCTCCTGGTGAAGGGATCAGTGGAGTGCCTGGTGTTGCAGGGACAAGAATGTGGGAATTGATGGCTCCACAGAAGCTGTTTCAAGCAGAGTTGCTGCCTCCTATGAAATAAATTCCTTAATACACCTTTGAGTGCTGTGTTTGCAGATGTCATTATAATGCTGGAGTTACTGCAGAGCAAGATATGGATTATCCTTTAAATTCTTTTTTTTTTTTTCCTGTCTTTGTAGGATCATTTTATCACTCCCTCTGTCTTTGGAAAAATTATTTACAATAACTTCCTGTTTGATATCCCCAAGATTCTGGATCTCTGTGTCCTTTTTGGAAAAGGAAATGGCCTCCTGCTCCAAAAGATGATTGGTCAGTAAAAGCCAAGGAACAACTTGCTACATTTAGGCTTTTGCTTGTATGACAAGTGGGGTTCATACCAGTGGAACTGCTCTGAAAGTCTATCATTTCTAGATCAGATTGTGCTTTTCTTTTTCCACGTGCACTTTGCTTCTTCCAAGGAAAGCTTCACGTCCTGCTTTGCTGGCCTGAACTAGGCTCATGTTGTTAGACATAAACCCGGATTCAGTTGTTTCCTCTGCCAATTGAATGTGTCCTCAGCCCCCGTAAGAGGAATATGGGGCTCTGTAAAACCCTGGTGGAGGTGGGAAAGGGTGAGGAGGGTTGGGAGGTGGGCACAGTCCAGCTATGAATGCTGTTATTCCCAGAGCTGGGAGCCAAGTGAAACATTCAGTGTGAGGTAACCACTGCTGTGGGAAGTGGGAGAACCTGAAACTTCAATGCAGACATTGATGTATGCAGAGCTTCCAAACCACAAGCACTTCAGAGCCTTGCTCAAGCTGTGCTTATCCCTGGATTTCTGCATCTGTACACGTGGCCTTAGTCTCAAGTACACGGGGAGGAACATCCAGCCATGGATGCTGAGGAGTGAAGATGGAGCATATTGATTTAGCTTCTCTATTTATCCTGTGCTCCCTTCCCAATCCTGTGATCATTAACATCACCTGAGCACCTTAGTGGAAGAATATCTACCCTTGGATTAAGTGAGCTCTTCCTGAATTCTAACCCACTTCATCTGCAGCTTGGGGGATGAAGGTTTTCCATTTCTTTGGTAGTTATTTTTGTCTCATTTCCAAGTTCACTAACATGAGAAGTGTTTGAGATCATGTGGTGCAGACAGATTTCCAGACAGAAAATCTTAGATAAACCTTTGCATTTTTAATCTTTTTATCCTTTTTCAGTAGCTTCTACTCTGAATTCCTCTGTTGAGCCTCAGAGATGGAAAACAGGCATAGCAAGATAGATACTTCCCTTTCAGATGCGAAGCTTAGATTATCTGGGTCTTAAAATATTCCAAAAAAGACCTAAGTAGTGAAGCCTCATTTGAATTACGCTCTGGAGTGCCACACAATCGTGCTGCATGCAAGTGACCAAGGATTTGCCCACCTGATTATTTCGTTATGTAGTGACAGTAATGGTGTGAGCAGTTCTGGTGTTTAATTCATAACTTCATAAACTTGAGGTTCTTCTCAGGGTATAAATTTATCTGAAACTGTCTCATAGCTCTGTCCTTGCTGGAGAAGGAATTAATTTTCTTATTTTTCATAATCTGAACAGTAACTTCCAGGAAAATAGGAGCCTTGGTGCTTACTTGGTGAGGATTTATGGTATGGCATTACTCAGTGGAGTATTTTGTAACGATAATGGAGTCCTAGTAATATAATAGCAGGTTTTACTAAAGCCTCATTACCTTTAAGAAATATTCGGCAGCACATCTCCTGGTGTGTGCTGAACTGTTATCAGTAATTAAAAGTCAACTCCAGTTGTCAAATAAAGGAACTGGGGTTGTTCAGTGATAGTATTTGCATTATTAATTGATTCAGCCCCTGAAGCGTGAATCATCTGACATCTCATTTGCTCTGCTCTGATGAGCATATTCCCATTGCTGGATCTCCAGTGGCTTTGGAGAGCTGATGGATCAGTTTTTTGGGAGCAGAGCCTGTGCATGAGCTGAGGAGTGAGGGTGGGCTGTGTCCCACATGGTCAGTAGGTGTGTCTGGGGGATGTCAGCAATAACCCAAGTACTGTTTTCTGGTGCAAATTTGCTCGTTGGCATCAATGTCTGAACTGATGGAAATGCTCTCCTTTCCCTTTTCAGGAAATATTTTCACTCAGCAGCCCAGTTACTTCAGTGACCTTGATGAAACTCTGCCCACTGTCCTCCAGGTAATGCTTTCCTGCTGGGATTTCATCTGGAAATGTGGCATAGCTTGGAGAGTGGAAAGTAGCAGAATGTATTTCATGAAACCATGGATTATCCTGAGTTGGAAGGGACCCCACAAGGATCATCAAGCCCAACCCCTGGCCCTGCACAGACGCCCCAACAGTCCCACTCATTGTCCAGACACTCCTTGAGCTCTGACCACCCTCTGGGGGAGGAACTTTCCCTAATATGCAGACTAAACCTCTCCTGACTTTGCTGTTTCTCCCTTTCCCTAGTTTGTTAATGCGTGTCAGGGAGGTTTTGAACCTTTATCTAAAATTATTACTTGATGACTCTTCCCTCTCACCTTCCTTCAGCTTCTGGCCCTCTCTGCTGTGCCCCACTGCTGGCTCCTGTCTGTTAACACTGCCCTGTTCTCCTGATTCAGGTGTTCAACAATATTTTGCACAAGTGTGGTTTGCAGTGTGAAGGGGCCTCTGCTGAGCCCCAGAAACTGGAAGAGAAAGTCAGTGTGACTGCAAGGAACATGCCCCTCCAGGTAGGACTGAACTCTCTGTACTCCTGCATGCTGAACTGACCACAGAGGATCATTCTGTTCCCAAAAGCTCCTACAGCTCGTCGTTCTGTGCCATCGTAGCACTCTGTCCTGGGACATGATGATAAAACCTTTCCGCCATGAGCTGATTCGTTTCAGTCATATCCTTTGGAACACGGATAGTTTTAAACCTGGCAACTTTTTTGCTTAACCAGCTTATAAACAATGTAACAGAATATCTGACAGAAATCTCCACCTAACCCTGGCAGTGATAAGAGCCGATTTTTTTTTTCCTTCAGAAATGTGTGTTTTAACAACAGTGTAATTTAACTGTAGTTAATTAAGAAGGGTTTATGTGCTGGGGACTGTACAAAGGCGGTGAATGTGGTCCTCTACAAAACCTTAGTCTTTCAGTTTGTGTGTGGGAACAAACTATCAGTTCAAACTATGATTTATTGATAAATGATAGTTTGAAACTATCGTTAAGTGTGTCATTCCGTTTGTTTCAGCTGCCTCAGAAATGCAGCTTACACTGGGCCAGACTGCTGAAAATATCCCTTTGATTCCCGTGTTTCTGCCATGCAGTGCTTCATGGAAAGTGCTGCATGGGGAAGAATTCCATATGTGGAGGGTGTATTGAGGGCAAAACCACTGTCCAGAACAGGATCTGATGAGGATTCTTATAAACTCACAGGATCTTTAACGAAAGCAGACAGTTGGGATTGCATTATAGATCTTTAAAGGATAGGAGTTTTAGGAGAAGTGTTGTCTCTGCCCCCAGACCCTGTAACAGGTTTATGGTTGATACAGACTCTGTGCAGTCAGGAAGAGGCCTGGCCCCAATATTCTGTGTCCCTGCGAGGAAAACTTGCCTGGCTCTTCCCTCAGCAACTGCTCTTCCCCTCTCAGGAGCTGAAGGACATTGTGCTGTATTTGTGTGACACCTGCACGACTCTCTGGGCCTTTCTTGATGTCTTTCCCTTGGCTTGCCAGACCTTCCAAAAACACGAGTTTTGTTACAGGTATGTCTTGGAGTGCAGACAGAGCTTGTCCTGGCCATTTAAAAATACTGAATGTGGTACTGTGTCCTGTCCCATTGTTAAATGAGGAGACACATTTAATGCAGAGGCTGCTGGGTTCTCTCTGGCAGGAATGCCAGCATAATAAATACATGGATATAGGGATATGTGGATTTTCTGTTTTATGTGTGTCATTATCTAGGAGTGATCCTAGAGCCAGGCATCCATGACAATTTCCAAAGTCAGTACTTGGTGTGCTCTGGGAAGGGTGGAGAGGGCCAAGTTATGGACAAAAAGAACTTCGGGCTGTAGGACCCGAAGCAAGGGAAGCAGAAAGTATTTCAGAGAAATAGTTCTTCAAGGTCTGAAAACAAATGTCTTTGATGTTATGCCCAAGTTTTATGCTAGAGAATATCAATGAGGTTTGGCAAAAGCTGAGTGACTGGGAGAAGGTGACAAGGCATGAGAGGTAACGGCTTCAAGCTGTGCCAGGGGAAGTTCAGGTTGGGTATTAGGGAACATTTCTTCATGGAAAGGGGTGTCCAGCCCTGGCACAGCTGCCCAAGGCAGTGCTGGTGTCCCCATCCCTGGAGGGATTTAACAGCTGTGTGGATGGGGCACCTGGGGACAGGGTCTGTGGTGACCTTGGCAGTGTGGGGAGCGGTTGGACTCGATGGTCTCAGGGGGCTTTTCCAACATGAAGGTTTCTGTGATTCTGTGAGTGTTGGGTCTTTGCAGGCTGCAGATCTATGTTGGGGTTTTTTCTGGGTTGAGCAGATGGTTCTGATCAGCACCAGGATGTTTCTCAAATGTTTTTCTTTCCTACCTCTTCAGAGACCTCTCTGTGATTTCCTTAGCGTGCTGCTTTTTGTCTGTGGTGTGTTTGCTTGTGTTTTGGGGCAAAAATACCGAAATGAGGTGATGCTCATGGGTACTGCTGGTGAGGAGGGTTAATGGAATCAGCCATTTGTTCTGCCTTTTTAGCAAATGATTTTTGGAACCTCAGCTGACAGGTACAGTTTTGTTCCCCCTTTGTACAGATTAGCTTCGTTTTATGAACTGGCAATTCCTGAGCTGGAATCTGCAATCAAAAAGAGGTATTATGAAGATAACAGGTGAGAATTCCTGCAAAGACTTCCTTTGGATCTTCAGTGAGACTTCCCAGGGCTTAGTTAAAAATTCACTTCATGCTGCTTTACCCATCCCTGAGGAGCCTGGCTTTTTTTACGCTGCTTCAAAGAGCTCTGAAGAGATGACTTCTGTAATTCCAAATTTTCCTGGGCAATGGGATGACGAATCATTTTTAGTGCTGTGTAAGAAGGAATTTGATGGGAGGTGCATTTAAATTGTAGCAAAGTGTGAGAACATGAATGATATCTCTGTGTAGCTCAGTATCACTGTAAGGCACAGGCTGTGCTGGTACAGTGGGGGTCTCGTGTGGTGAGCTGCCAGGACAATTGGGATTGAAACCAGCTTTATTTGGAGCATGGATTTTCCTTAATGACCATGAAATGTGTCTAATATCTGGTCTTTGCAGCTGGGAAATTATTCTCCTAATGAAATTCTTCTTCTAGAGGATTAACTCTGGCATAAAGATGTGTTACAGATTCTTATGCTGACACCAACAGTGTCTTTTGCTCTCTCTGAAGTGTTTTGGCTGATTTGTGGAGGAGGATTTCACACTCCAGAAAGAAGATGATGGAAGTTTTTCACATCCTAATAAACCAAGTCTGTCTGCAGCCCATCCTAGAGAGCAGGTATTGGCACTTGCCTCTGTGCTACTCCCCAATTACTTGATTGCTGTGTGGGAGAAATTGTTTCTCATTTACAATTTTACTAGAGAAAACGAACAGAAACTGCTATTTGCGTTGGGATTGTAGCCAAAGACTTGGCTAAGGTCAAATTCTGTTGTCCTGTGTATCAGGAGTGTTCCAGATGGAGCTCTTTGGTCCAGAATCTCTGTGGTGAGCTGGGTCCAATGAGCTTTCTCACCACAGTGTGTGGCTCGTGCAAACTTTGATCATGTGTAACACCTTGAGACCTGATTGTGACCTTCCAGGACCTGGAGGGCCCAACAGTACAGATGGAGAGAGACTGTTTATAGGGGCTTGGAGTGACAGGACAAGGGAAATGGCTTCCCACAGACAGAGGGCAGGGATATTGTGAAGGAATTGTTCCCTAGGAGGGTGGGGAGGCCCTGGCACAGGGTGCCCAGAGAAGCTGGGCATCTCTGGAAGCATCCAAGGCCAGGTTGGACGGGGCTTGAAGCAACCTGGGATAGTGGAAGGTGTCCCTACCCATGGCAGAGGGTGGAACTGGGTGGTCTTAAGGTCCCTTCCCACCTAAAGGTGCATTGGAATAAGGCTTGGAGCCTCAGCAGCACTCAGGGCTTTGGGCACTGAGGCTGCAATGGGAGTTTGCTTGGCAGGTGTTCTTGCACAGGTGAGCACTAACTTTCTGGAGAGTTCATTTGTGTAATCCCAAGACATCATAAAGGCACAGTTACAAAAGCTCTACACACCCTTTTCTGCTCACTGCAAGTCTGAGGCATCAAACTATTTGTAAAGTCTGTCTGAAAACTTTTAATTCTAGGTGTGATACAGCTTTAGATCTAAGTGCTGAAATGTTTGCTGAAGCCTTAAAAACCACTTACTTCCATTTGACTCTTTGCTCCTGTGAAATCCAAATGTGGCCTGAAATCTCTTTTCAAATGGGGCTTTCCCTTGATGTGTAAATGTGAGTGGTTTGGCTGGTGGGGCCAAACCTTGGCAGACTTACCTCTGAGTGTCCACTGTGCTGTGTTTCCTGCAGCTGTGAGAATATTCAGCCATTTATTGAGGAATTTCTGCAGATCTTCACCTCGGTGCTTCAGGAAAGGAGGTGAGTCTGGCTGACAAGAGGCCCAAGGGGGTCTTAGCTCCTTCCTCTGCCATCCTTTACAGCAGAATTGCCTGAGGCAGCATTACGAGGCATTTGGGAGTCAGAAATCATTGTAAGTTGTTGGGAGAAGTGCAGTGAGAGGATTTCAGCCTGCAGCACAGACCCTGGCACTGAGAAATGCTATTCTTCACTCCCTTTAATCCAGCCTCTCAAAGAGGAGAAGAGCAATTTAGCCATTAGCTCCTTGACAAGTTAGCTGTTATTACTGATCTGTGCTTTCCAGCTGGGCTGACCAGACCAGAAAAATATTAAACACTAATGCTGGAGATGCAAAGGAAGTGGCAGAACTGGGAATTCCATCTTGTCCTCCTGCCCATGTGGCATTCTGAGCACGTTCACATGGTAAAGCAGAGCATTTCCCTGTAATGCAGCACTGGGTTCCAGCCCTCACACCTGAGGAGTGTTGCTGTGGTGTAGTGGGACCAAAATCAGGCATGGCTGGAATCCAGCATTGGATGAGAGGTTCTCTGTTCCTACCTGAGCACTGAGGCAGTCAGAGAGGCACAGCAGTGGTAATTAATTGAGCTCCACTGATTAAACTTGCTCCTGTGTTTTCAGATTTCTCCGTGACTACGACGAGCTGTTCCCTGTTGAGGATGACGTGAGTCTGCTCCAGCAGGCATCCTCTGCACTGTATCCTTGGGCTTTGCACACCTGGCTGCTCTTGGATTCCTTCACACTACTGACATTTCTGCCTCTGGTTAAGCTGCATGACTGGCAAGGAGTACTGGGAAGCTTTCCCTTAACAGGAAATAAAAGAGAGGGGGGAGTTGAGAGAAGCTCTGGGGGAGCACAGAGAAGCTGAGGCTGCCCCATCCCTGGAACTGTCCAAGGCCAGGCTGGACAGGGCTTGGAACAACCTGGTCTAATGGAAGCTGTCCTTGCCCATGGCAGGGGGTGGGACAAGATGAGCTTTAAGGTCCCTTCCCACCCCAACCATTCAGTGGTTTTGTGAGTGTTGATGTAGGCACAAATTTGGACATCGCTGACAATCCCGTAATTACTTCAAGGTGATCCCTGAACATGTGCATCCGGGAATGTCCTTAATGCTGTGCTCTTAGAGACGAGACCAGGACAGCCTATATCCTCCAAGCAGTGGAAAGTGCCTGGGAAGGAGTAGGCAGGAAAAAAGGACAAGCTGTTAAAGATCCAGCAGCATCCAACGGAGCTTCAGCAATAGTAGAGAACACCCCTGAGGACAGGGAGGATCCAGGGGCTGTCTGTGCCCTGGAGGATGAGGTAGGTACAGCTCTGTGGCAGGACTGGGCTCTGCTCTTCCTGGGGGCTCTGCTCTTCCTGGCCTTCCTCTCTCTGTGAGGACAGGCTTCATTTGCTCAGCTTTGGGGACAACATGAGATTTGGTGTCATTTTTGACCTTTGCTGGATCTCCATGCAGCCTTGGGAAATGAAAACTGAAGCGGCACCTGAATCCTGAGTTATTTCTGAGCAAATTGCTTCCACTCCCATGGCTTGGGTTTTCCCTTGCTGGGGATTATTCAAATACTCTGCTTCATCCCTGCAGTTCATGTGCATATTTTTGAAATGCAGAGCTCGCCTGTTATTTGAGGAAGGGATTCTCCAGGGTGTCCTTGCTGACTCAGGGACTGGTAAAAGTAGCTGTGTGCCCAAATCTGTGTTGGAAACCTTGTGTAGTTTAAACAGCTGATTTCTCTTTTGGCTCCAGTCTTAGACTTGTGTGTTTAAGCCCTGACAGCCCAGAGTGCTGCTTTCCCTGTGTTTCTGTGCACACTGCCTGCCCTCAGCTCTGTCCCTCCCCAGTACCCACCGGTTGTGTTTGGTGTCCGTAGTGTGCCGGCGCTGCGGCCGCTCCCGTCGCCTGCGTGTCCGGTGTGGAGCTGGACTCCCTGATCTCCCAAGTGAAGGATCTGCTGCCAGACCTTGGAGAGGGATTCATCCTGGCCTGCCTGAAGGAGTATGGATATGACACAGAGCAGGTGATCAACAACATCCTGGAAGATAAGCTGGTGCCATACCTGGATAAGCTGGACCGAAGGATGCAAAGGTGTGGGACAACCTCTGGTTGTTTCTGTCTCACTTAAGTGTTCTCACTGAAGGCTTAACGCTTTTAGAGCTCTTAAGAATTTGCATATTTGGGGTAAAGAGCTGCAGTGAGAGCTTCTCATTGTCAACTGTCACCTGTTTTCTTCCCTCCTTGTGTCCCTGCAGAGGAGTGGGACCTTTGCTGCTCAGTGTTAGAGTAGAGCAGGTGCTGGGTTGTGTTTTGTGACAGGACAAAACCACTTGTACATGAAATGCTAGAATAGAATAGGAATGGAATGCTAGGCAATAGAATATGTTCAAAAAGTTATTTTGCTGCAGCCTTTGTTGTCACAGTTGTGAAAATCCCAGCTGTCCTGCAGGAAAGGGCATCTTCAGAGGAGCCAATTCAGCTGGAATTCAACCCACAGGGTCAAATATGGTTATTTAACAAGCTGCTGTTTTGTGAGTGAAGATACGACAATTGAGATCCATTTTTATGTTCCCTCCGACAAACTTGCATGGCTTGTCCTGCTTTCCTGGATTGGACAAGGGATGGAGGGTTTATAGCTGGTGGCAGGATTGAGTTGTTGGAGTTTGTCTGCAGCTGTGAGTGTGTTTGTGCTGCACCAGCAGTTCCTGACAGAGCATCAGGAAGTGAATGTGCTGTTTGTTCACATTTCATGGAGTTATGGGCAGACTGTCTCATTGTTGCATTAAAGGAAAGCATCTTTATCGGAAAAATGATGTAAAAAAATCTTCGTTTTGCAACAATCTTTGTGTTCCTGCAGTCAGATCTGCTGACTTTGGCACAACTGGTGCGGGACGGGCTTTAGGAAGGATTGGTTTTTCTGCAAAGCCAGCAGTTCCATAAGATAGAGCTGGATTTTTTTTTGTTCCTGCCTTTTGCATCTTGAAACGGAGCTGCTGGTTCGATAGGAAATGTCGAATTCTGACCCCTGCTGATTTATAGGGGAGCACAGCAGCATTTGCAGCTGCCCAGCTGAGTTGTCTGCACCACCAAAATGAATGTCAAAAGTACAGTCTTTTGACTTACAAGTTGAACAAACATAAACCTGGAACCCTAAGAAAGATTTAACTAGGGAGATAAATATCTTGAAATCAGCAGCAACAAATTACTGGAATTTTTTCCAGCCTGTAATTCATCACACTTAGTGTTTGTCTTCACTGAGTCACTGTGTTGAGACCAGGCAGTCTGTTGAATATTCTGTTGTCCTGCACGGTTTGATAGACTCTGAAATGAACAGAAGAATTTTCTCTTGGCTTTCTGTGAGTTACTTTAGTTTCCTCTCAAATCCAAGCTTTGGTAAGTGCTGTGCTTGTGCCAGAGCGTGGCTGGGAAGGGAAGGGGTTGTGCCCTGTCAAACAGCCAGCACCTCTTGGTGTGCTCAGGATCGTTTTGGAACTGACAAAGGACAAACCACAGGCTTAGGGAAGGAAGAGGATTTCTCTTCCTCACTTCACTTTTTTGTTCTCTCTCTCCTTGTTTTTTAACAGACAGCTGAAGCCAGACCCTACCCCTCTGGTCAGCTCTCGCTATAACGTTTTCCAGAATGATGAGTTTGATGTTTTCAGTAGGGATGCAGTGGATGTGTCTCGGATCCAGAAAGGCAAGAGGTGAGTGTTGGCACCCAGTCATTAACTCTGCCTGTCAGGAGGAACAAACACCTTGGAACCTGCACATTTATCTCTCCTAAAAACCTCCTGCAGGAATGTTTAGGCAGGGGGGAAGGCTTATCAAAAATGTTTTCCACCTGTTTGTCTGGGAAAGTAAAATGAAATATTATGTGGGGTTTGGTTTCGCTTAGTGTTTTTCCTAATTGGCTTTCCTGTGTCTGCTGCTGGAGATTGCTCTGCCAAGCTCATTTGTAATGTCAGGCTCTTGTTCCTTGGGCTTAATGTTAAACTTGCACTGGACAACAAACCTTGAAAAGCACCATCCCTGAGCCTGGGATTGTGACTCAGAGCTGAGAATAACTAATGATTTGATTTAGAGCCAAGGGAAGATTCAATATCCATCTACTTCAGCGTCTGGTAACATTCAGTGCCGTAGACTACTTTTGTTGTTCCCGCTGCTGTAAAGCTTTCTGCAGAAGGGCACTTGATCTTGTGGAGTAGTTTGGGTTGGGAGGGGCCTTTTAAGGTCACTTAGTCAATCTGCCTGCATTGAGCAGGGATCCCCCTGCCATGAGCAGAGATTTCTACAAAACCCCACCAGTTTTCACTTTGCTTTCTGCCTAACTGGGTGTGTGGTGCTGGCTCCCACTGATATCAACTCTATGGTGTGGTTCCCTTGTTCCGGATTCTTTTAAAACATATCACAGAATCATGGAATGGTTTGGGTTGGAAGGAACTTTAAAGCTCATCTCGTTCCACTCCCTGCTGTGGGCAGGGGCACCTTCCACTAGACTTTAAATACCTCCTCTTACCAGCCAAGTGTGATCCTAATGTTGGGATATATTTACACAGCAGATAACTAAAAGTCTGGCTGGAGTTGGAGCCACAGGCCCTGAGAGCTCCCAGTTAAGGTTTTGGTTGCAAAGTTGAATCAAACTCTAGGAGAAAACCACTTTTGTACCCAAGTCCAGTGGCCCAGCTCCTCAGAGCAGTGCCACAGTGCTGACCCTGTCTTGCCTGAGCAAGAAAGGAATTTCTTTTCTCTCTGGCCAAGGCCATGACTTTTGTTGTGTCCATAGCTGAGAATTCACAGATTTCTTCACCTTTCTCCTCATGGTGGTGCCTCTGTGAGACAGGTGCATTGTACAGGTGTGCTGGGTTATCCCTGATTCCCAAAGCCTTTCTGGTTATCCCTCTTTCCCAAAGCCTTGCACAGATGTGCTGGGTTATCCCTATTTCCCAAAGCCTTGCTGCAGCAGCTGGTCAAGGCCAGAGAGCACTGAGTTCAGCACAGGGGCTGGAATATCCTGCTCGGAGCTCCCTCTGCAGATCACTTGGAGAGCTTTGGAAGCTGTAAATCATCCCTGAGCTGGGCTCTGGGATCTGCTCCCATGGCACTGCCCTCCAGGGGTACCATCACTCCTGGAAAAGTTCTCCTCCCTCCTGCTGTAGTTATGTGACCTCTTGGGATTATCCTCTTGCTGCTGCTCTTCCTGGTGTTGTTTGCCTTTCTTCATTTAAGAACATTTGGGGAAACTCTGCAGGACTCCAGACGTATTAGTTGTGGTTTGAGTAGTTTAAAACCTGGAGATCAGGAATGCCCAAAGATGACCATGTCCAACTGAATCCAAGGAAAAGCTGCAGTACCTTGTATCCAGGATTTAATATTCAGCACTGATGGTTCACCCCAGTGTTGGGGTAACAGGGCTCTCCAGGCTTAGTCTGAGATCTGCTTTTGATTTGAATTGTATCAAATACTTAATTTTTTTTTCTCCTTCTAAATACCTTTTACTCACTAAATTCTCTTGTGTTCGGGGTGCTGTTGCTAAGCCTGGTGTCACCATAGTGCCTGAAGAGCGGAGCAGGTCATTCTGGCCACTCTCAGCATCAGCAGTTTGGGGCTGGGATTGTCCTTGAGAAAGAGAGATCCAGCCAGGATGAGGAGGGAATCAAACACAAGGAAATGAATGTGCTAACACAGCCTCTGCTGATCCTGAAAAGTGATGGCACTTGTCTATGCCTGTCCAGCCCTAGTTGCCAGCTGAATCTGTCTCCTGAAGCCAGAGCGTGTCCTGAGCTCCACTGGGACAAAAGGAGCTATCCCACTGTTTTTCCTGGGATTGGTGCCCATACCATCTCATGCAGCTCCTCTGCAGTCATCAGACCAGCTCGACAGGAAGCAATTACCAGAAGCTGGGTTCAGCCTCAGCAGAATTCCCACAGGAGGTGTTATCCCAGGGATGCCAGCATGGGTGAACTCACCACATGCTTGGGAGGGCATTGTGCAGCCAATGCAGGCAGTGAGTCATGGCAGGGAGGGAACCACCTCCAGCTGTAAACTTCCTTTGTTTTGAGATTCCGAATGAAAATTGGGGCTGCTGGATCACATTCCCTCAGTCTGTCCCTTCTGAGTCACTGCCACTGCATTGGACAGGTCCTTTCTCTGATAAAATCCGCTGATGCTGGATCTGGGTCCTTCTGGACTTGGGGGCTGCAAGTTGTCCTGGGAATGCTGGACAGTGGAATCCCCTGTTGCTTTGCTGTAAATAGATACTTGGCTGATCTAAAAAATGGGACTTCGGAGCTTATGCTTGTGCAGCTTGAGACACTCAGCAGCTGCTTTTTAATCCCTCTATTTCTTGGTCTTCCTTTCTTTAAAATGACTATAATTTACTTGGCTTCTAAATATAAAAAACAAGCTGTTGCAGTGCTCTGAGAGGTTGAATCACAATCACTCTCTACTGTTTTGTTCTTTGTCTTGGGAGTCGTGTTTATTCTCATCTTCACCTGCACTGCTTATTTTTTTGATCTCCCCATCTACATTTGTCCTTTTCCCCTCACATTTGTGCTCCATGCACCTTGGCCAAGTTTCATCTGGAATAGAATTGCATTTGGCCTCCTGGGAAAGCCTCCTCTCTCTCTGAAGTGATAGTGGTGGTCTCCAGTTCCTGCTCTCTTTCAGTGGCCAAACAGCCCTGGTAGAAATGACCCACTCTGGATCACTCCATCCAGCCATGTGGCCCAGCAGAGGAAGGACCTGGAGCTGCTGGA
>VYZR01107797.1:1713-12847 GCA_013400675.1 Oxylabes madagascariensis | reverse complement strand
TTTGCTTAAGAAGGATTTTTGGTTAATTGAGGTTCAGTAACTAAGGTTACATAGAATGCAGAGCAACTTGTAGTTAGGCCTTGAAGCATTGCAATGAAGGGTGTTTTAGAGGATTATTTGAAAAAATGTTTTTCACATGTAATAATTTCCCTCTTAATTATCCTAATTACTAGCCATTTGATTATCTTTCTTATTGTGTAAACTAAACTGAGAGAAAATTATCTTCCTTTTTTATACAAAACTAAGAGTAAAAGTTGGTCCTTACCTACATAGAGAGAAACTTTAAATAAAAAATCTTAAGATTCCATTAGTGCTGAAGCATGTTAAAGTATTATTAATTCATATTCATCTGCACAAATTGAACAAACATATATTTCCAAACTATCCTGATACAATCTATCTTTAACTGTATGCTTCAATCAAAGCACCAGGAGTGTGTTAGAAGGGAAGGAAGAATGAATTCCAGAAGGAAGAATCTTCTCTGATCATGCCTCTTCTCAGCCTCTGTTCAAACACAAATACCTGCAACCAAGAACTTCACAGCTAATTTTGACAACATCCTTGTTTTCATTTTCTTAAGAAATTCCAGGATGAAAGAATCACAGGGGGTCACATTTTGACCAACAGATTACTCAGTCAGCTTAACTGACCACTACATTGGTCCATGTGTCACTGAAGAAATTTGTATGATTTTCGTCCGACAGTCTTTGGTTACAGAGTAAACAAGCACAGTGAGGAATAATACACAGAAAATTTAGGGTTCAGCAATAGTCTATGTCGATGTTTCTCAGCCTTTATTAGTTGAAGAAAAAGCCAAAATATAAGCCAAGAAAGATTTATCTTACTTGTTTTGTTGTGATTTTCTTGTGCAACTAAACAACAAGTGCTTTGAAATAGGATCATTCATGCTTTCATTTTTTATTCTACCATTTTTATTCTCTTTTTTTCCTTGTATTTGGCTGTATATTTCACTAACATTATGGGATTCTAAATTGTTTAGAAAATGTGCTGAGATATGATGAGACAGTGGTGAAAAGCTGTTGAGAAGCACTCAGCTAGGAAACTTCTACAGGTCCTTTCTATCCATTTGCTCTACAGCCCTTTGATAAATAGTTGCTTGCAAGTAGTTGTTCCTTGGCACCCAACTTGCACCTTTCACTTCTAAGCAGTAAGAGTGAGGATTCAAAACCTTCCCCTGCATTCTCCTGCTCTGTTTACACTGTTAAGCTACCAGGGCAAACTGAAATATTTCCTGCTGCTGTCAGCAGCTTGTATATCCAAATTTCATTATTTCAGTGACTTTTCTTGTAGTAGCTGTGTGTAATGTTCGTAAAAGCAAATTTTGAGGCAAGGGATTTGTCTATAAATTCTCATTTGCTTCTACCTGTTTTATTTCTGATGAAAAGTTCTGATGGACAAATTAAGTGTAATTGCTTTAAAAAACAGCCTAGATACGTGCTGCCTTACAACTAATACTTTATGAGGTGTTTGTGAACTCAGAGTCAGTATAAATGTCAACATGGGAAATATATTTAATCTTTCTGCACAGCTGTTTTTATCAACCTTTTCCTCAACTATTAACAAATAGCTGATAAAGCCCTCAGGGGAACTTGCCGTGACACATGCTGAAATTGGTTTGCCCATCCTATCCCTTCTCTTGCATAGTGGAAGGTTAATGTTTTAAATTGGTTGGAGAGTTTGAGAAGATGGACTAATTCAGGAGCAGTTACACAAGTGGTGAGAGGTCTGACCTTGTCCCACCATCTGGTATGAAATTAGAGGGCAACTCATTTCACTGGAAACAAGACCCTTCTTCTAATGCTGAGATGAATTTTGTGATTTGCTAATTTATATCAATGGCTCAGCTGCTCCAGATGGACATTTCGACTCACAGCTAGTGGGGTTGCAGGTGAAGTGAGGGTAAAACATTTCCCACCCATCCGCAAGCACCAAAGGATTGCTATAACTTTGTGAATGCTATTCCTGACTAATTCCTGGCACTATTCCTTTAAAAAGACTGTGTTAAAATCCTTCTCTCATAAAATTGATAGAAACAGAACATTTCCATTACTTTCAGTACAATCAGAATTTTATACTGAAGAGGAAGAAATGTAATTTCAGAGTGACTTCCTTGTCAGTAGAGACTATATGCCCATGATTTACCTAGGAAATGATTTTTCTAGTGCCTGGGAATTTCTGTTTTTCATTTTGGTCAAAATTGCTCTGTTGACAATGTTTATTCATGACACATTGCACTATAGGATAGTCTTCGTTTGCTGTGTTTACCTGACAGAAGTGACTCAGTGGGACAATTGTGCTCTTGAGTAAATGATATTTAGGGTAGAATGTTTGAGTTGTCCTTTGGCTGAAAGAGCATGGGAGTCATGCTGATTGTTGTTCATTCTGGCCATTTTTGAACTTAAAAGGTGCTGAGGAGTGCTTCAGTTCTGGAAATACATATGCTTTTGAGGGACAAAAAGGATAATATTGTAAATTACCTTTTTATTGGAGTTTTGTGACCTAGAAAATAATATTGCAAGAGTGAAAAGTGTTTTCCAGTGAATTTATGGCCATGTTCATAACAATTTCATAACATTACAACATTATGGGAGGTCCTCTGGATTTACACAGAATTGTTTAAGTTGGAAAAGACCCTTAAGATCAAGTCCAGCCATTGCAGACATGCAGGAGCTGTAGAAGAAAGTAAAGCCTTTTATTTGCAGCCAAGATGTAACAATTTCCATGCTTTTGCAAAATGCCTCTTTTCCCTTCTAGTGTCCCTTCAGCTTTTGGTGGAGAGGATCACAGCTGAATCTAAGAATGGAAGTAAGGCTTGGTTTTCATGTTTTCTCACAAAATGCATATGGTAAACACTCCATATGTTACCTGTATGTCTACCTCTCTGCCGCTTACACGTTACCTCTATGTGCATGACCACCACTGGACAAAATACATGAGGTAATTTTGCAGCTCAGTTACCTTTCATAGTTAAAAGCTGGAATCTAGGGCAGTGGGCAGAAAGTTTTTATATATGACTGTTCCATCATCACTATGCAATGAATCAGTGGTGACAAAATCCACTTTACAGGACACAATATTAATTTCATCACAGTGGCCATGATGAGGCTGACGGGGCACTGGGACTTAAAGATCCTCTTACCCCTGAGTAAGATTAGGCCTGTGTTTTTAGCTGCCTGAGATTTGTATCTCATGAGTAGACAGCTCCTTGCAAATGCAGCAGATAAATCATGCACAAACACTGTATCTTAGGCAAAAACCCCCCAGATACAAATGCTGCTTTCCTTTCCCCCAAAAGTGCTTGCTTCTATCCACACAAATCTTCTCCTATCCCACACAGTACATTTATTTTATTTCCATTAATAGCCACTCTGTGCACTCATTTCATCAAGGGAATGAAATAACCCAGCACTGTTGAATGAAATACTGATACAGTAGAAATAAATGCAGATGTTTCCTATATACAGGCTTCCCAGCTGGTTAATTGACAGTCTATACAAATATTATTTTCTGGCACTGTTAATAATTTTTTTTGTGATTTGTGTCATAACCCGTTTATTTACAGAATCCATCATTGCATTGACAGTGGGGAGTACAGTGTACTTTTGTAAAGTCAGTGTGAAGATTGTTATTTAAAGCAGAGTCCAAGGCTTACGAAGAAGATATCCCAGGAGGTGATAAGGGAAATTGCATTGAGACAACAGAGCAGGAGGTTAGCTTCCTACGCTCTGGAACGGAGAGATATGAGAAGCAAAACAGAACAGTAGTAAATCCCACGGTAATAGCATCATGTTATTTCATGGAATGCCATGGAAAAACAAATGGAAGAAGAATGGTAACGTCTTAAACATGCACTGTAAGCATCTATAGGCAAATTGAGTGACCTATGTGCTGAAGATGGGTTCTAAATAGAAAAATGGGGGAAGAGAGGGGTGAGATGCCCTGCTAGCTCCAGTTGTGACTCCACTAACTCCACTAGAAACCCTGTCTTGAAATGATCTCCTGAGAGTATGAAATGCAACTCTTCATTTTCCCCCTCAAAAACCATAGCAGCTCAAAAGCTCAAGAGCAATGTTCTGTGTACAGGAAGCCCTCAAGATGACTCTGGATAGAGAAACGGAATAATGAAGAAAATGGAGTCTTCCTTTTTCTTCAGTGTTTTAAAGCCAGCAGAGCACCTGGCATCAGCTTTCTGCATTAGATAGGGAAGTGAGTATCATCTCTTACAAGATAAGCTGCTGTTGGGGAACAGCAACAGCCTGGAGGTTTCGAGAAGCTTGGGGTAGGCTGGGAGTGCACAGTATGTGCCAGCTTAAACGGGGCCTTGTGGCATTTATTCCCAGCTAACTTTGCCAACTAGCTCTCATGCTCCATCCCTGAATATTTTATCTTGGTGTTACAGGGTTTCCTTCACTTCAAAAGGCAATGCAACTAAGGTATAATAGCAGAGCATCCTCATCCCATTCCACATTCCCATTGCAGAAACAGGGGGAAAAGTCCCTGTGTTTGACAGCATCAGAGGATGATAGCATTCTGCTGATGTCTTGATCTATCATAGCTCTGCAGTGTTATTTTTCAAATTTCCCCATAATCCATAGAGTTAGTGAGCATTTCCCAGTTATATGCCGCACTGAACATCCCAAATACAGTGACTGTGAAGTAATTTTCTTTGCTGACTGACAAGTTGTGTACTGTTTCTCTGTCGTGGAACCTTGACTGAGTCTGGAAACAGCATTTGAGCATATTTGGTGTATTGTATTTATCAAAATGGGGAGAAAGCCAAGGAAGGCATTCTCCATAGAAACACAAGGTTACAGTGGGAACGCCGAGTCTTCTCTTGGTGATAAATGGCACTGACGCTGATTGCTCTGCTCTTGTAATCTCTGGAGGTGTCTATATGCAATAAATTTTTTACTCACATGCCCCTTATTTTCCTTTTTTAATCTGCTCAACATTTTGGCTGCCAGATTTTACATAAGTGAAACACACTGTATCATTTTTTCCCAAGAGGAGCTTTCCTAATATTTCTAAGCCCAAAATTTTATATTTGCATGTGAGTACAGTATTATCAAATCATCCAAAGCAACTGATACTTCTTGATCAAGGTCTGTTCTCAGTTACCGGTAAGAATTCAGCAGTAATGTAGGTACACAAATTTATAGTTTCTGCTTTTTAGAGTGATTCATAAAGGAATTTGACAGCCAGAGGAATGATAAGAAGGGGAGCTCATTGCTACAGCATGTTGTGGACACCAGCAGTTTATATGGGCTCTTAGAGGAATTAGAGAAACTCATGCAGGAAAAATTAATCTGGGCTACCACACCTAAAGACACCCCCCCGATGCAGGAACTCCGTGCCCTGGAGGTTGCTGGAAGCTGATGAAAGTACCTGGGGGAAGCAGTGCTGTGTGCCTGCTCTGCTCTCAAGTCAGCTGTGTGTGCATCTGCTAAAAGCCCTTGCAGGAAGCAGCTCTCAGGGGACACGTCCTCTGAGCGGGTATGGCTGCTCTTGTGAACTACTTCTGGAAAAGGGTGAGACCTGCAAAGAGAACCCCCAGAACCGTAACCTGAGGTACAAGAACACAGCAGTACTCCTTGTGTTTGGCAGAAATGGATGAGGACAGTCCCTATCTCACGTCAGGGCCCTGAGGGCACCCTCTGCCCCTCCAGGGGGTTTGACTGCGAGGGCTCAGGGCCACTCTAATGCCCTGTGACACAGCTGCTAGTCTTAGGGACACACTTGGTAGGACTCAGTGAGGCCTCTCCTCACCTGCCATTCACACAGGATCTGGTTTTAAGCTCAGGCTCTGGCTCCTTGGGTCCCAACCAGTCTGCATTGCAGCCACATCACAGCCATGCCCATGCTTGGCTGTGGACCCTTCTGATGGACTGTCTCTGACCCATGAATTGGTTTCCCAGCCTGACCCCAGACCTACCTCATCACCCATGGACTTGCTGTCCCTGGCTGCCCCCTTCCAGCCTGCCCTGCTCCCTCCAAGAGGGCAGTGGGGTGAGCCCTGGCTGGTGGGGCTCACAGCTATCCACCTCTTACCTTTGGAACCCCCTCCCTTGCTGTGCCACACCAGTGTCCAGTGCCACACCAGCAGCCACTCTGGGGTGCCGTGACCAAGTTGTTGACCCAGTCTGTGAACCATTGGAGGTGATGAAAGGTTGGTGTTTTGTTCACCTATGGTTTTTATGCACCTTTAGCTGTGGGGCATGGGCACACCCTCCAGCTGCAACACATCCCAGTCCCTGCCTGCTTGCCTTTCGTCAAGTGAATCCGGCACATGTGGTCCCAACAGAGAAAAAGTAATAGGTCTGACAGTAATACGCTTGATCATGCAGCACCATGATCTTATAATTCAATTACATCTTTACAGAGATTCTCCTACAAGAATTTATAAGGTTGAAGGTTACCATGGTAAACACAAAGGTTAAGGGTATTTATGGGCATAGCTACTCAATGAACTTCAGTAATAGTAGGGTGACTCAAACATGTTTTGCCTGGGGTTTCTAGAAGTTTGTCAGGGGGTCCTTTTGACTTCAAACAGATAAAGATAATAAAATGGCCTGGGCTGAAACATGGCTTATGGCTCACTTGTAGTCTATAGCTAGGATAATGAAGATCACTCCAGCTACCAACAGGTTGTGTATTGACATAGGCTGTGTTCAGAGTTGAGAGAAGTTAATAACACAGCAAACTCTGCAGCTGGAATCTGTTCATCTAATTTGCCTCATGAGACAGAAAATCGGTTGCAGGTTTTCTCTTCCTGTGTTCCTTCCTTGAGAATTCACTGGCAGAGGAAGCCAGTGTCAAATAGCCCTGACAAATTATCATTTCTGTGCACAAAACACATAATTCAGGTTTCATCACCCTTTCCTGTCAACAAGTTTCAGTCTGCTGGGGAATGATCATTTCTGTGTTACCTTCTGCCTCTGCTAGAATTAAACTATGTTCAGGCTCAGGATGAGAAAGTACATATAGCAAATCATTTAGATAAATTACCTCCCTGGTGAATCATCAACTTATATTAACAAAACTTTTAAACATTTAACATTGCATCTGCTCTGTGATGTTTGTTTTAATAAAAAAATCCATTTATTCATCTCTTCAATATGTCACATTTGTGTTTCACCCTCTCCATAAATGTGATGCTCTTTTACTCAAACTTTTGGAGCACTTTTCCTGTCTTTTCACAGTTCCACCTCATTGGGCCTAACCTCAGAACCTTGAGTTGTTTCTCTCTGGCTGATTAACTGATGTTTCATTCCTTTCATTTTTCTACGGAGTAAGTTGGGGATTTTCTTTCTAAGTCACTACATGTTGATTCATTTGTCTGTTTACTAATTCTGTTTCTATTTCTTTTTTGCATCTATATCCTTCCCTTGTGTTTTAGGTCAAAGGCATTGTAAATGAATTAACAATTTTTTCCCTGCCTTTCCCTGCCAGAATAACTGTTCATAAAAGTCTGATTTCTAATTCCTTAGGGTTGATGAGGGACCTTTGCCCTGAAGCATACAGTTTGATATCCCAGCCTGCACCCATTCTAATGAATGTTCCCATTATACACTTACTTGTTCAATATTCCTTTGAATCTGAGTAACATTTGACCCCTGAGATGACATGCAGGAAAAAAAAATCACATTTTAATCATTTCCTATTTTATTCAAAAGAAAATCTATTAAAAAAAAACCAGACTTCCTTCCTGTGTTTCAGATGTGCTGTACCTAGTTCTTCCACAGTCTTTCATTTCCCTCTGTGTCTGTCTCCTGCCAGCTCTAAACAGTTTGCATCTCTTCAGTCCTTCTTCATATAAAAGGTTTTGTGGGACTATTCATGACCATTGTCTGTCTCATGTCTTTCCATTCCTGCAGCTGGTTTTTGTGACTTGATGATACATCTGGCTATGGGTGCTCTCAGTTAGACACATCCTTCGTTTGTGAAACAGAAAATAATACAGCCCTCTATTATTCTCTAGGCACACTTTTTTGATCATCTGTGCATAATGTGAGCAATAGCTTCTTCTTGATGTCTTTAAAGTGACTGTATATCCTCTGCACTAGAGATCCAGGCTATCCAAAATGGACAGATAATTCAATCCTAAAATAATTTTTGGAATGTGTACAAGGCAGAAAGAAGAGATTGACACATAGCTACTAGGAAGAGTGTCCTTTGATATATAAGCAGATAACGTCTAAACCAGACATAATTTTTCAGAATCCATTTTCTGAATATCTTTTTACTTTCAAATACCATTCTTCAAGTCTGATGTTTGCCAATTTACAACATGAAATTCAGAGCCTGTTGGGCAAGCTTTTATTCTAAACTATCATGCTGGGTCTTCCTTTTAGCTGCATGTAGGTTTCCAACACATTCTTCTTTTAATCTGATCAATAGATAAATGAACTGCCCTGAGAGATAGATACTTTAAAATGGAATCTTTTATAAAGTAGGATATGGGGTTTTTTCAGTAGATGCTAAGCAGCTGAATTATTAATTGCACCTGGAGTTTCAGGTGCTCAGCAATTGGTCCTTACTCTCCACTAGCTTTCAAATGGCATATATGCTTTCAATTAGATCCTTTACATCCTATCAGTGGCAGGATTTTCACATTCTCCACTGTAGGATAAGGCACATTTCCTGCACTCACACCATCTCCTCTCCTTGCTTGCTTAACTCACGTGCCTCAAATCTGAGATCTTCACAGAAGCAAGAGGAAAAAATCTAGAATAACCTAGTAGTAATCTCCTTAAATCATATACTAGGCTAGGTGTTTATAAGTGAGAGGAAGGGAACCTAAGGTGAGCTCTTACAAAGCCAATATTGCAATCCTTTTCCTTTCCTCCTCTGTGGTGTGTAGTATTCATATAAGAGAAATGTTCCGAGGGGAACATTTGGAATGGCCTTGGAAAAGGACAAGAATTACAGACCATGAGAAGATGGGAAAAAAAGGTTAGTTATTTTTATTTCTCAATTGTTGAATTATATTGAGAATGATAGGTGCATTCAGACAGAAAAAAGGTTTTGCATAGGTATAAAGAAGACACACAATTTTCTTTTCACAAGAAGATATAGCAGAAAAAATTGTGCAACAAGTTTGAGGAGTAAAGTTAAATTGCTAGAAGGGGCTACTTTCACTTGAGCAAAGAGACTCCTTAATTTCAAGGAGAAAGTTGTATGCCAAATCTGGCAGAATGCGTGTTGAATTACCATGTTATCTTCCCCTGATGAGGGGAATATTTTGAAAAGCTAATGCTAAATGTTTAAAGGTGAATTGCTGGAATCAGGCTCAGTTTGAGAAAGACTTTCCTGTTTTCCTACAGGCTCTCATGGGGCTCTTAGCAAGTACGAGTCTTGTATCCCTCAGTATGCCTGCAGATCTAGTCCTTGGTGTCCAGGATGCCATTTCTGTAGAGCTTGTGCTTCAATAGGNTGTTTTTGAGTGTTTGAAGTCAAACCTGAGGATAGTAACAAAGCTCCTTCAGGAAGAATTCAGTAGGAAAAAAGCCCTTCTCAGCTTCATAAACCTGTAACGTGAATATAGAATTGCCTGGGCTACAATGTCAGGATAATTAACAACGAAACACTAGTGGCGAGGGAGTTATCAAATGGGATATCTCTGAATCAGTATTGGGCCTGGTATTAATTAATGAAAGCACTAATTAAGGTTTCTATTAAACAATCTGGAAGACAAAATGAAGCATGCATTGATCAAATTTGTAGAGGCTAGGCTGAAACTACAGAATGATTGATCAAGAGATTTTAGAGCAAGAGGCAAATTTTAAGTAGGGTGTGATTTTAATTTAGATAAATTTAAACAATGCACTAGAGGGTGACACTCTATAAAATGGAAGGCTGCTGATTAGAGCTCATTAATGCGAAGAAGTAGGAGAGTGGGTAGCAAATGGGGCCCAAATCCCAGTACCATGGAGTTTTAAAAAGACAAATAGCTTTCCTGGCTGTGCAGAGAGTAAAAGGTAGGTCGTTTGTAGGACAGTGGCTATAAGAATATCTATTCTCTGTTTCTAGTGTGGCAATGTGGGTGTAAAACTTCAACCTGTTATCCATGTGAAATTGACTCTTTGATTATGCACTCAAGATTGGCTATTAAATGAATTAAGTTTCTGAAAGCAGTGCTGGGCTGATAGATCTGTGTACACGGCCTCTGAGAGGCACGTGAGCACGGTGTGTTCCACTGACAGCCACCTCTCAGCCATGTGACACCTGATCACACACTCTGATTATGATCCATTGACTTCTGATGCATTCCTTTACTAGGCATAATGCAATGGGAGGAAACTGCTTTGGTCAAGGAAAATGCAGCAGGACATAAGTGTAGAAGTCAGCCTCTGTCTACCATCAACCTGTTCCTTCCTGTTCCTGCAAAACTGAATGTTTGACATTATGTTCTGACTGAGCAGGGTAAATCGGGTGAACATGAAGAGTATATCCAAAGAAAGAAATTCTGAGAAATGGGTGCTGGGTTTTGAGCTTTATTTTACAGCTGGGGTTGATGTCACTCTTTTCTAAGAGTGACATCATCTATATTGAAGCCCTGGTACAGCAGAAGTACTGGCTGCAGCCAATTGCTCCTCATGACTTTGTATTCTTGGGAAATAAGGAAGAAAAGGGGGAAGCATATTGCTTCATGCATGTTTGGGAGAGGTAGAAAAAAGTTTGAAAATACTTCAGCATCTAGGAGGAATTATGGAACAGTTATGTGGTCCAACAGTTTCAAGTAAGCTGTTGGCAACCAGACTTGCAGTATACATAGTTATTTGATGCCTGTGTGAATGCCTCTACACAAGAGTGCTGCATTATGTTTGAGAACCATTCTGGCAACTCGGGCAAATTTTCTTGCAATAAAATGAAATATTATTTTTTGGCACTGCACCAGCAATGAATCTATATGTTTGGGAATCAGTTTACTGGTGACATTTCTTTAACCATATCTTCTTTCTTTAAAAAGTACTTACTTTTATGCAGAATTTGCATATCCTTAGGGGTTTTTTATAGTAACAGCTTATAATTGAACAGAATTATAGAATAGCTGAGGTTGGAAGGGATTCTTTGGAGATCATGCGGTACAATACCACACTCAAACCAAAGTCAG
>VYZR01107782.1:0-13166 GCA_013400675.1 Oxylabes madagascariensis | reverse complement strand
CCCCCCCCAGCCTAATTCTTGACTACTGGAGGACAGAAAACTTTCTGAATTAGTTCCTTTCCAATGGCTCTATGCACTGAGGGTTTTTTATGTGTATTAACAGTTAATAATTCTGAATTATTAATTCTTAATCTTAGTGTCATTCTTCTACTGACCATGAGACTTCTACTAGCATCCAGTATCTTGATGGATATTCTCCTAAGGTGCTTGATGCTCCTAGAAAGCTGCAGCAGGGACTTAGGTTGCTGATCAATAAATTCCCAGACCTACCACATACCTGAAACTTCTTACGGAAAGAAAATGTACAGGATCTCTTGATCCTTCACAGAATTCTCTTTATGTTCTAGTTAGAAGGCGTCCAATCTATGCATGAGATGGCAGAAACAATCCATTTGTTTTTCTTACTTGAGACTTGTGCTCTGTCAAACACCTTTTGTATTATGACTGTCATGAGGTGCTTCCAAGGGAATGACACAGAGATTCCAGGGGAATAAAGCAGGCAGACAAAGGGTCCTGCAGTGACACAATCCTGCTGGAGGACCCTGTGCTGGTGTCCCTGGTTCTCTCGTGGCACCAGGACAGTGTCCCACGGCACCCCCGGCTGTCCCTGCTGCCCAAGGACACACTGCTCCCTCCTCCACAATGGCCCTGCCAGAACAGCAATGGAGAGAAGCCTTTGTGAGTCACGGCCACAGCTCTCTCCAACACTTGCTACAGGAGCATTCAGAACTTCATAGAGAGTTACTCTCCCTGGTTTTTAATAGCTGCAAATCTTTCCACTGCCTGCAGTGAGCTGAATGCAGCAACAGCAAGGTGAGTGCTGCCGAGGGGAGCTGTGTCAGTGCAGCATTAATGCACACTTAAATCTTAGGGAATTCAGTGGGAATGCTGCATCCATTACCTTGCACCAAAATACCCTTCAGAATGCTTGCAGCACCATGAGTAATCCCTGTCACTGGTTCTTACCTCCTCTCAGCAGGGGGAAAGCATGTGCAGGTCAGCTGGAGCCGGCTCCATCTCCCGGTTTGGTGTCAAATGTCAGGATGTTGAGCACCTCGCACCGAGGCAGAAGGAGCGCAGACCTGTCAAGGTCCTTGGCTCCTTTCCAGAGGGTAACAGTGATGAATACATTGCTCAGGAGTGATTTGTTTGACCAGACCGGGGTGCCTGCAGTCAGATCTAAGTCACTGAGTCATGTCTCTCCACAGTCAGTGCAGGCACAGCTGCACTGCTACCGAGAACAGAGACTGGGGAGACGCAGGGAGGCTGCAGAGTTAATATTTTCCTTCAATAAATAAGTCTTCAGATTGTTTTTACTATGAAATGCACAAGTTTGCAGATGCTTCTCTGCAGCTTTTAATTACGAACACCGTGAGCCGGTTTTATGCAGCCTTGGGGTGGGTGTTCAGAATACAACGGGAGTGTGTTTGACATCTCTGTAATGGTTTTTTTCTGGGAATGGATGTGCCATTCACAAGGAAATCCTATTCAATAACCTTCTTGTGTCAGCACAGTCAGAATTAATCACGTCCTCCATTACACAGGAGAGAAGTTTCCATATCCCACAGGAATATGCCGCAGCCTGGGTAGAAATCCGCTCCCCGAGTCACTGATTGTTTCGACAAGCAGGGTCAAAGTGTGTCCCGCAATTACCCCGGGTTCTGAGCAGCTGCAGTGCTGGGGAGTTGAGGTGTGTATATATATTTTTATGAGCAGTTCTGTACTCCAGCAACAATGAAGTGCCTCACAGTCTTTGTTTTCTGGATCTGACTGCACGTGTAGAGCACACACAGCAGTTCCACCAAAAGCCTGACACCAAACACAGCAGCGTTCCGCTGACTTCCTCACCTTGCTACTGCTGCAGAGAACTCCTCCAGTCAGTTCCCATTGCTGGATAATACACTAGTCTGACAGCCTTCCCAACAGAAAGCTAAGTGGAAATCACTTTAAACTCAATGAATGCATGTTTTCAGAGGCAGGGTATGGACTACTGAGATTCTGACTGTTTCAAAGCAAGGAGAGGCTGTTGCAAAAATTGACTGAGTGGAATCAAAGTACCCCCTTGCCCACAGCTTAATAAAAACTAGCACCTAAACTGCAAACATTTGTATACAATACGTGAGGCCCAACATCTGTAGGTGATTCTGCTTTCCTGGGACTGCACAGGGATTCTGTTTGGCAAAGCTTCACCACTGGCTTCTTGTAGAACTAGAATATGGGGCAGAAATTACACTTCCCTATTTTCAAAATACAACAAGAATCAACAGGAAATCAGATTTCCAAGCAAATCTGTCATGGTAGAGTTGTTGTCAAAGCTGATCTGGGAAAAAGGAACAAAAATTACCTGGATCCAGCATTTAACACTGGTAAGAAAGCGAACAGAAATGTCCACCTGCACCCACAGAGAAAGTAATTCAAATTAACTTCCTGAGGATCCACAGATAGGAAAGCTTTGCCAATTCCTTGTGGGAATGAAACAAAGATTGGCAAAGTGATAAATAAGGATTTATCTGTCGGCACAACAGAGTGTGATTTAATACAGCAATATTCAGAGTCAAACATACAGAAAGAAAATATGGAAATATCTGAAGATTAGGGCATTGTACCCTGACAGTGGCCTTGAAAAGAACTGCCTCTGTGAGACTGTGGGGCTTCTGTCACCACAGACTGTTAAGTAGCTGGGGAGCAAGGAAGAAGTGTAAAGATGTGGGGAAAAGATGCCTTAATTAAGAAGAAAAAAACCCTCTGTGAAATGTTAGCCAAAAGCTCATCCCTTCCACGTAGCTCAGGCTTCAGCAGGGCACTGCAGGCCACAGGCACTTGGGTGTGCTCACACTGCAACTGGTGCCTGCCAGGCTGAGCTCTGCCCACGCAGGTCAGAGGTGCCCCTCATCCTTCTCCCTCTTTGAGCTCAAGGACTGACTTGTTCAGGCTGCTCAGCTCCGGCTGCTAAAGCCAGGCCTGTATTAGTTAAACCTGCGTGCTTGCCTTCCCGCTTGGAAAAAGCAAACTGGCTCTTGCCAAGCCCCTGTTCCCAGCGCTGCTAACAATCAGTGGCTTGCGTGGCTCCAGACATATTCCTGCCTCGTGTGCCATGCTTTTGGCTAACAATATGTCAATTCAAGTTACAACTGCTCTGAGCAAAGAGCCTAAAAATAGAGGCCTTCCAGGTGGCTCAGCAGACGGATCATTTGCTATACATGGCAGAACAAGTTAGCCTTTTCAGACTGTGCTTTTAGAGTAAAAATACCCCAGCACGTTATGGCAGGAGTCAGTGTGAGCCTCAGACAAGAGGAGCTCGCTCAGGTGCCGACTGCAAGCAAACACTGGGGCCCTTCTCCTTCCTGCCGGGAACCTCCAGTGGGTTTGGCACGTGTGTACTGCAGAGAGGATGTGCTGCTCTGCCATGGCCCCTCAGCTCACTGCTGGCAGGCTGTTATGTTTTCTAGCACCTCTTTCCCTTCTGAGGGTGCCAGGTAAGCACGGGCTTGGCTAGGCAATAAGAATGTCCACCACACCCCCCCCAGACATTCCTCCCAACATGGACAATGATTCCACCACCTTTCTCCAGCAGCCAGCAGGAAGAATCATTCTGACCCAACCCGAATTCAAAGCAGCTTTGAGGCACTGCAGGTTTTTTCTGGAATTCCTGTTGGACTCACATCTTTCTGCTTCAAGCCCAGCAGCTGCCACTTGCATGAGACCCTGCAGAACAGCTGTCCCTGGCCACAGCAATGCCTGACAGAGAAACTGCTCCATCTATCCTACTCTGCGGGCCAGCAGCCAGGGCTTCCCTGGATTCATGACTTCATTCAAGAACTCTGACATCATCTTCAAATCAACACATTCCCAACACAGCCCTGAATCCTCAGGAACCTGCATCACTCTTCCTTAGTGCAGTCCTTTTTTCCTGGAGCTCTGAACTCTGGTGTATGAATAAAAGCACTGGCCAACAACAGCATTTTAGTAGAGAGAGAAGATTCCAACTAAACTGCTCCTCTAAATGCGTCCATGAAATATCTCAATACAATTGTAAAAAATAAATTGTGCCTTGTGCAAAAGGAAGAAAAATTAATATTGAACAGCCACGGATCCAATCAGACATAGCTCCTGTCTGTCTCTCAGCCAAATTTATAATTACTTTTGCTATTTTATCAAGTTTCAAGCAATGCACTTCAATGGAGGAAGGTAACAAGAACAATTCTGAAGTTAACATGGGTGTAATGGAATCTGTAAACTCTCATATAAGAAAAGTCGTCAGCTGGAACCTGAGCACCCTGACTCGTTCCCTTTAACCAGCAAGGACTTGCCAGTGTCTTCTGGATCTTCACAGCTCCAGGGAGTGGTTTGAAGTGCTTACACAGAGGAGCATTTTGTCTTCTATTTAACTCATTTTTGGACATTTCTTTCTTGAATGTTCTATTCACCCTTGCAATAATATATCCACACACTTCAATAATAGTAAGTATCATGACTACTATGGCACACGATCCAGCTTAAATTTTAAGTTGTAATGTTTGCTGAGGTCTTTGGTTCTTAGTGTCACATCATTAACAGATATTCTCACCTTTGTTATAAAAACATTTGTATTTCTAGCCCTCAGACTCACAAACTGGAGTTTGGAAAATGCTATGCACACACTGTGAGTGTCTAAGCTTGTGCCATCCTAGAGCCGAAGAGAGGATGAAGTGGCTCATGAACTAATGTTGATATCAAAACTGTCCACCAGTGCATGTAAAATGCAAGGTGGTCTTAGGGGAGCAAGGGAGCTGCCTCCTGGTGCCAGTTCCAGAGGAACTTTGGGAAGGCTGAGGCTCTACATCATCTCATTGCCACTTCACAACTCACAGTTATCCTGCAGTGCTCACAGAATGAAAGAACATATGACTCTGCTCAGGGATTTGCAGAGCTCATGGCAATAGGATGAACCCTTAACACTCACCTGTCAATTTTCGATTGTTATTTTTTTCAGAGACTTTGGTCAGGAGAAAATATTATTCATTTCTATATTTATGAGCATATGATACAACACTTTAGACACTGTGACATGCAAACGTTGTTTTAGATGTGTTCCAATGGGACAAAGTCCATAACATCCGGTGCATGCTTTTTCCCCAAGCATTGTCTTTGACCCTCTGATTCTGAAGGTCATTTTCACAAATTTACAGCCATTTTAAGACAAAATTCTGAGTTCAAAACATGTGACAGAGCGACCCTGCTGGTTGTCCCATGGCATATTTCAGGTAGCTGAGGATTTATCCAGTTTTATCTGCTTTCACTCTGCCAACAGGGAGCGATTTGGAAATCCTTCACGGAAATAATAACTAAGTTCAGAACTAAGTATTTGGAAATTGAGTGGCACTTCATGGTATACATTAAATACTGACGAGTGGTGCTTGAGCTTAAGCGATTTGGCAAATCTAGAAAAGGTCACTGAGCAATTAAGTAACCCCCAGAAGTTGTTTCAGGACATGTGTTCTTGCCTCTGGAAGGCTCATTATGAAAGCAGGTAGGAGACAGAGGATAAAGGTGTGCACGCTGCTGGAATGGATAATGTGTGTGCTGTGTGCAAAATTCCCTTCCCCAGCTGCTGGATATGATACGCTGAGAGTTTCTTTTAGTTTCAGTTGTCTGGATATTTTTAAAGAATGAATAAAGGGTTTTATTCATCCCTTTAAAAAGGATGAATAAAACAGCTTTCCCCCCCCCCCCAAACTGCAGTATTAATAAAGATGGTGCCTGGGTTTTGTGCCTGATTTGATTTCCTGCATATTATACATAGCTAATACAACATACATTTCTGTATGATTTCTATCACTCAAAGAAGCTGCTAGAAAAATATGATTTTGAGTAAGAAAAGGTTCATGAAGTAGATGAACAGACATAGAGATGCAGACTAAAGATTTGTTTAGAGTCCAGCCTCCAACATCAGCCAGTGGGCACATTCCTGATGCACTTCACAGGGTCTCCTGAGCCTTGTTTCCTCTGAGAAAGAGGGAGACCACCACACCCATGTGGTGTGCCAGGCTGCATTTCTCCAGCACCATTTTTACCTCCCCATTTCTTATTTATATTCACCCCAAAGCTGCACTAAAACTTTCTTGTGCTCTCTGTAGCACCAGGAAGTGCCTGAGAAACCTCCCTCAGAATCCACCACCTCCCTGGATACCTTGAGGGGGCAGTGGCCACTGCTGGGAGTCTTTTGCAGGAGAATCCTATGAAAACACTTCCCTGATATCCTCTCAAACCTTCAGCAACCTTTGGCTCCAGGGCTCTCTGGTTCCAAGGGTTAGCATCTCCACCTGTAATGGCCCATCACAACTTTTTAGCCTTGACTTCTCCAATTACTTTTCAGATCCACATAAATGTTTGGCATCCACAACATCCAATGGCAAACAGACATGTAGATGAATTGTTCGTTTCTGTACAGTCAGCTGCATGCTCTGTATTTTTATGCGTTTTTCTTAAAAATAATAAAACCTTTTAAAATATGGAATACATTTTTCTTTGTTTTACAAGAAATTCTCAGATTAATGCATCCTACTTTACTTTATAAAACTTTAGGAAACCTTGCACAACTTACATGTACGGGAGGAGAACAGGTAGGGATTGCTTTGAATGGAATGAAAAGCCCAGACAGATTTAAAAGCTCCTGTTCTTTAATAAGAACAGTGCTTAACTTCACTTGCAAACCTGAGTCTGCTGTGCACTGTCCAATAATACCTTTAAAACTTTCCAACTTTCCAACTGTCTCTGTTACTATCTCAAGTCCTGGGCCACGATGGTATAATGGCTTTTGTTCCACCAGTGAGATGTCTACAAAAGACAAAAGACAGCACTCATCCTGATAAAAGCAGGGTCACCTCACTCAGCACCTTCCTTGTGGCACTGAGGTGTCCTTGAGACACTCTGGACTTTCACGGCAGAAGCACAAATCCTGGAGACAACTTCCAGGCTGGTTCCCAGACAAACAGGCAAGTCCAGCATTCCAGCAAACTGCTCTCTGGTTTGAAGGGAATTTAATGCAGGAGCCTGGGTGACACCTTACTCCTACAGGCAGCATGAAATCCCTGGTGGAGGATACACAGGAATCACACCAAAGGCATGTCCTGGGGGAAGAAATGCCAGCATGGGAGAAAGTTTAGGTGATCTGCAGATTGTCTGCAGCAGTGGCTGTCAATCCCAGAATCACACTACACAGCACTGGAGACAGACTCTGAGGCACTGGGAATGGTAACACAACAAAGCCAAAACCATTCCCTTTCAGTCCTTTACCCTCAAGTTAAAATATTCTCCATCAGCCTCTTAAAGCACTAACAATTATCTGACATTAGCACTGCTGTGATTAGGACATTTTTACATCTACCTTTACAATTAATGTAGTGAAGCCATGGAAATGCTTTTTTGGAAAGTGGCTGTTTGAAAACATTGTTTTGTGGCCTGTGAGGAGAAAAAGCAGCTTGAGAATGATCTCCAACCTTCCACTGCGACCCCAGGCCTCATTTCTGTTCAGGTAGCAGAAATGCCTCTCAGAACTTACATTTTTCTTGATTAATGAGAGAGCTTATGTCAAATGGCATCTGGGTTTTCCACTGACATCGGGCTGTTGTTAAACAGCAAATACTCTATCTCTGGAAAGCTGAGATAGGAAAACAAAATCTCTTCCATCACAAATGACATTCCAGCTATCACACTTGATATTTTGCTGAGAATAACAACTAAGATTGGATTTATTTGCATCCCTGTCTATCCAGGTTTTGTGTAACAGCAACAAATAAGACTGAGTGAGGCTCTCACTCTTCTTTCTATCAGACAATATTAGAAGAAATCAGCTGAAACTGGCAAAATTAGGCTGTGAACTTGCTGGATGATCAGAATCATCCCCAGGTTCTGCACAGAATGACAACAGACATCCCTCCATTTTTATGCAGAAAATAAATTAGACTGAAGTGAGCAGCTGCCTTCTGTATCAAAATTAACAAAAACATGGAGAACAGAGAAGGTATTCCATGTTTCTGAAATGGTTCATTCCATGTTTCTGAAATATCTTGACTCTATAAAACAACAGGAAAACAAAGCCAGCTCATGTCTAAGAGGTACAAATGCAGGCTCAGAGATGAAAATGGGTTATAAAACTGTATCCTGAAGACATCCCAAGTTTAATCACACTCGCCCACTTGGAAGATGCCCCCTGTGAAGTCATGGACAATGGAGGAGAGCAGGATGGGATACTCATATTTGCACCTGTCACAATTTCACAGATTAATTTCTTATGATGCACAGGAAGAGAGCACCCCAAAACAGGGAGCTACCCTGCGCCTGGTGCTGACTGAGAGAGGATAATGTCGTGGCACATCCCCTTACCTGGTGTCTGTGAGTCAGTCAAACACTGCAGGGCTGTTTAGTGCAGTCATCAGTGAGACTCCATCAGTGTGGGCTGAGGGGAACCTGACCCACAGTGCTGACAGGAAATGATGATCAATCTCTCTCATTTTAATTAACAAAACAGACCAGTGTACATTACAGCACAGCATCATTTTTACACTGCACCAGATGCAATCCAATAGCAAGGCAGGAGCCTTTGAGTGATGGAGAAAAATCAGGCCTTTATTTGTGTTTTAGGCTATGAAAGCAAACAAGGAAAATCCATGCTTTGGATCAATACCGTTCTCCTCCACATCCCCACTGTGTCATCTGTGGTGAGGCAGGAAAATCTCCAGTATCCAATATTACAGGATTTGGGGAAGCTGCACAGAGGTGAGATCCCATTCCCTGGCTCAGAGGCTCCTGGCACTCAACAGAACTTCCACAGAAGTTACTGATCCTGCTGCAGGAGATGCAGCCCCCATTTCGCGTGTGGTAAATACAAGTAACTACATTAACCTTAAGCTGAAGGAGAACATTTTGTTATATAAGCACATCCCTGCTCCTGTAATGCTATTCATATTAATACAAAACACAGGGGAGATTAAGCAAGTAAATTAAATTTATTAGCATTCTGCTGCTTGTTTCCTAACCAGTGTGGGATTCAGGGGACTAAAGGCTCCTTCTCATGTGGCACAGGTTCCAGGTTAGGTGTCAGAGGGACAGCTGAACGCGGCAAGGTGGGTTTCAGTGTCACACTTTTTACTGGAAGGCACAGCAACTGCTCAGGTGCATGTCAAAATCTCACATCACTAACATTAGACGTTTTTTCCCTATTTTAAAAGGCTGTATATTACCAACAGGAGCTGAAACACAATATTCTGTTTCATTTTATTCTATTCAGGCACAAAGAGGCACAGATGTATTACACTAGCTAGATGTATTTAGACCCCCCTCTTCACCTGCTCCACTAAATCCTTGGTTGAACACATGATAATCCAGTAGTCTAGAAAGAGAATTCAGAATTAGGGTGGTGAGGAGGGAATATCCTTCTTTGAGAATGCACAGAAGTTCAAGACATTTTCTTCCTCTTTATGCACACATAACTCTCCCTGACATCAGCTCTGGGAATGAGGCTTAAAGAAAGAATCAAAGACAAAATTTCTTCTACAAGCTCACTGGAAGAACTGCTAAAATAAGTAAAATGCAATCTGAAGGGGAAAAAATTCTGATTTTTCTTTACAAAGAAACAAACTTTGACAGAGTTGTAAAGTCAGAATTCCCATTACTACTGTGTTTATATAGCAGTATGCAAAGGTTTTCTTTAGGAAACGTTCAGAGTTAATCAGTGCAAGAATTAAAAGCAGAGATAATTCCAGCTCCTCTTCATATCCAGGAGGGTCAGGAATTCAGTTTACAACAATCCCTCTAAGTTCAGACTCTCCTCCTGCTAGGGTCACTCTTTACCCAGAGGTTAAATGGAAAACAGTGTTGATTGGGATGGGAAGTCTTGGCAATGGCTTGGACTATTTCTCCTACAATCCTCATCAAATAAGGGGCACACAACAAATTGCTTATCTCCGATCTGCAATTCTCCCCTCCACCCAGCTGTAAATTTGAATTAATTAATAAACGCCCTTATGTTTTCAAGGTCATGGAAAATGAAAAGCACTCAGCAAAATGGATGCACTGACAGTGAAGTGTGTTTGTGGGTGGGGTTCTTATGTAAATGAAAAATCTGTGAGGCAGCAGCTCCTTCATCTGTGCCCCAAGTGCTAAAGTTAGACAACTTAGAAGAAAATAAAGGAAATGCAAATAAATTATGTTTTGAACAAATGTGACCTTCCCTGGAAAAAGTGCAAGGCTTTATGCAGCACTCTCCAATCACACAAGGAGGTCAAAGACCCCATCAAGTCGGGGCTTCGTGCTGCCTTTGGTGTGCCCCTGCTGTCTGAGGGACAGAGGACAACTCTGCTTTCTGTCCCCAGCACCTGCTCAGCAAAGGGCTGGCACAGGGCTCGTCACTGCCTGCCACAGAGCTCGGGAGATAAGGCTTTTGTGGCTGTTCCCAGCCTCTGGCTCTGTTTGAAACACTCCAGCACAGCCCATGGCTCTGATAACCACATACACAGACCCACACAGCTCCCCTGTGTGTCCCAGAGCCAAGTGTGCCCATAACAGGCACTGTTTTGGGAGATTCCACAGCCGCCCTCTAAAGCTCAAGCACCTTCACAAATTATGTAATTGTGGGAGTAAGATCATAGAAACACAGAATGGTTTGGGTTGGAAGGGATTTTAAAGATCATCTAGCGAAGGTGTCACTGAGGAATGTGATATTTGACAAGTTAGGAATGCCACCCTTTAGACAAACAGAAACAAGATGTGAACTTATGGGATCAATCTTTGGAGACACACTACTGAGGAACTTCTGAAAACAGAAAGGATCATGGAAGACNGCTGCCAAACACAAGTCATCAGACCTTACTTCCACCTTTCACTGATACTTGCAGTACATGACATCAGAAACACATCGATTTGGCCTCAGATTTTCACTTAAAAATGTAAAGCTTATTGCAAAGGGGTAGATTTTGTCAAGGAAAAAGTGGAAGAGCATAAAAGTGACGAGTAAAATTCAGTGCCTGCAGTTCCGACAGGCGTGTGTGTGAAGACCTGACACTCCTCAGGACAGCAGAGGCTGTGGTACCACAGCCCAGAACAACACTGGGGCCTTGCCTCAAATTCCTGAGTAGGAAACCCGAGAGTTCCTCTGCCCCCAGGCTGGCTCACGCTGCCAGAAGGGGATGAGGTGTTTTGGGGAGAGCAGGGTACAGAACTGCAGTGCAGTAATCCAAGATACTGCCATTTCATCAGCACTGGGAGATCTGGGCAGGGAGGCTGCTGACCACAAACCACATTCCAAGGAAAGCAGAAACAACTGTGTGAAAGGTTAATTATTGGAATGAACCTGGGGAAATACCACAACTACTAACAAAGCAACTTAAGCACAAGACAGCACTGTTTATTACAGAAATCAAAGCAATAAATCAAATATTCTGACCAGAACGTTTTCACTAACCTTTGATTGATGTGAGGAATCCCATTCATACCTTGAACACAGCTGGGCAGAAGCAGATGGGAAGTGGTCAGTACCACAGGGAACCCTCTCCAATTGCTAAAAAGCACCTTTTGTTGCTTATTTTGATCCACTTCGTGCATCTGGCACCCGCGATGTTGTTAAGACATTATTTTTCCAATTTGTGTGAGTTCCTCCAGTCCATCCCCAGCACTGGTGGCAGATCCGTGCTCGCACTTGACAATAAAGTCACGGTGATGTGATTTTATTGCTGCCATTATCGCCACCGTTATTATTAAAAATCAATAATGTAGATTGTTCAGCAAAATACCCAGTACCAGAATCGACTGTTGTACACCTAACAGTTATTATTAGCACATTATCAAACCCACATGGTGTAAGAAGGGGTCTGTGTCCCTGCACAGAGAGCTCTGCTTTTGGCACTTTCTCCAATTTATTAACAGGAGGAGATACTTCTGCAGTGAGAAAATTAACTTGTACCACTGCAGGCTGTGAAGTCTCAGGCAAACCTGAAGTACGCAGCAGTGACAAACCCTTGGCATCTAAATGGGATTTGCCATCTCACTTCCGATGAAACACATTTTAACCTGTCAGTCTCCTGACAGCTTTTACTTGTCCTTTTCTTCTACATTTTATTCTGTAATTTTTAAGAACTGGCAGCTTCTGTAGCCTTTTACCAAAAAAACCCACAAAAATTAAATCAAAACACGTTTTAACCATTTTCCTCTGTGTCTACTCTCTGAATGCAGAGCTAATCATGCAATTCCCCAAAGAAATTAGAATCTGCAAAAGCTTGTGTATCGGTCACAACACAATGCTCATTTACTTTATATATATGTAAAATCACACATTCATGTCCAAAAAGTAGAAGCAAACTAGCAGAGGCTAATAAAGCAAAAAATCTGTGAGGAGATTGAAGTAGCTGATACTTTTGGTTTCCATCTGCCTCTCTCAAATGCACACTTTGGAATTTTTGCCTTAATAAAGTATTAAGCTTTTGTTTTGTTCATGTAGAAGCCAGGAATCACTCTTGGAAAATAGACACTGGAGACTGCTTTCCACAGAAAATAAATGCTGCGAGCAGTTTCCAGCTGAAATAGAGAAAAATATTTTACCTATATGCACTCGTGATATTTTTCTCTGACAAAAATGTTCAGCTTCTTCTATAGATTCCAAGGAAGTCCCAAGTCTACTGGCAAATTCTGAATGTTTGACAAGCACAATTTGAGAAAGCCTCGTGGGGAAGCAGTGATTAGAGAAGGCAACTGGCAGCTGGGAAGCCCATGCTGCATCCCCTGTTTCATTACTGATGTCTCTGGATGACCTTGTCAAGTCATTAAATGCCTTTCTGCCTCCCTTTCCCTATCTGCAAAATGCTTAGATAAACACCTCCCTTTTGGAAACACTGTAAAATTGTTTATTTTGGAAATAGTTCCTTGGATACTAAACTGGCTCTTGGGTGCAACATCGGATGAAAAACACAAGGGCCACAGGACATAAATGTCGATCTAATATTTCCTAATTAAACCATCTAGATTAAACCATGCAGATTAAACCATCACAGTTTAATAGGTTAACCTCGTCCCGGAATATTTTATTTCAGATGAGACAGTAGTTATTTTAACTTCATACATATCAGCCAACACAACATGATCAATGTAATGCATGCAGGTGAAAGCAGAAAAAAAATGGCATGATTTTTTTTTTT
>VYZR01107742.1:0-20154 GCA_013400675.1 Oxylabes madagascariensis | reverse complement strand
GGGGAGGGATGGAGGGATGGAGGAGGATCTCGCTGCGTCTCTGTTATCTCTTTCACGTTCCGCTCGGTGCCTTCTGCATCAATGGAGACCTCGGGAATCTCCGGGCTTTGTTCTCTTCTGCACGCGGGGGCTCTTCCCGATAAAATAGCAGGTAGCAGCAGTAACCCTGAGCAGACACAATCATACAAATCCATCTGCCAGGGCCAGGGAAAGATGCATCATGCTGCTTTTGGAGAAAGAAAAGCGCTTCGGGGAGCAGGGAAGAGGAGGGGAAAGAGCCAGATTTCCTGAACACCTCTGAATAAGGCGGTTCAGAGGGAGAGTTTTATAATGGAGAAAACCGCCTTGGTCTGCTATTATCAGGATGCAAATGGAGGAATTTGAAAAGCTGATTGCAGTGGATAAACTCCATGAGATGCTGGGCTATGGAAATGGAAAGCCTCCCACCCATCCATGGCCCTTCCCACTCCAAAGGCACTGCAAGCAAGCATTGTACTGCTTCCTCCAGAGCTGTGAGACTCTTTCACAAATGTATGACGGGGACAGACTTCAGTGGCCCTGACTTTCACCATCAACTAATGATGCCCTAAGTGGAAGCTCCCAGATCCCACTCAATGGAATAAACTCAAGCATTCAGAATTGCCCTCAGCTCCTGGGTTTAGGAGGCTTTGACCTTGTTTCACTGAAATCAAGCTCCTTGACTAAACACAGGCTCAAGCAAATTGAGAAGCTTTTGTATGGGAGCCCTCAGGACAGCAGACCCAAGCAGGGCAGCGTGCCCTGGGCGCACATCCCGCAGTCACATGGGTGGGTGGGTGCACTCGTGCTCCCATCTGTGCTCTTCATCCGTGGCTCTTTTGAGAGCTGCAGCTCCTGGGTGAACGATAACTCTGCTCTGTTCTTCAGCAGGGCTTTTGTTAATGCACTGCTGGCAACTTTGCATGGATGGTGCCCACTGTGCCCAGCACCATGCTGGGTAACGGCTGACTCTGAGAAGGAAATTGCTCCTGCTCCTTCGCCCTGGAGAAAGCTGCCTGCACGCATCAGCTGCTGCTTTCCTCTGACCTGTGCCTCCCTCTTACCCCACTCCATCTGTCTCTGTAATTCAGGGCTTGCATTTCATCCAGCCTGGCATCGCCTTTGCCAGCCACTGCAGATGTTCGGATGTGGATATTTGGCTGGTGTGGGTTTCTCGACAGCAGAGCAGGCGGAGTAGCTGCCCCTGCCATTCCCAGACCTCTTTCTCTAGGGCCCCAGAAGCATCTTCTCCTGGTCCTGTGTGAGCCAAGAGCAAATGGAGCTTACAAAAGGCCTTAAGATCATATCACCTGCTTCAGAAATTCTTGTTCGCAGTGCCCTGGGCCCAGGTTGCACATGGCAGAACAGAACTCCTTTTTGTTCAAGGGCTCATGCACAGAACCAGAATAGCTGCATAACCTCTTTGTTCTGCCTGAGAGACACAGCGTGAGATTCAACACACTGGAATCACTGCACACAGTCTCCACCTCCAAAACAAAAGGGAAGACCTAGTAATGGACTATGGGAAAGACAAATATTTTCTTTTTTGATCCCAAGGGTATGTTTCCCCTTATTTAATAGGGCACTAAACCAAAGTTTATCCCTGGATGTGTTTCCTTTCGTGGGGGGTATTTCACTCAGACTAGTACCACCTGGGCATTCCTAAGGGGATATGGTTAGGATTAGGGCCCCTGCCACTCTTCCCTCCTGACACCTTAACATCTGCATAGAAAGAAGCCATTCCATTTTCTTGCACCAAAGGCCATGGAAGCCAAACAATTAAAGCAAAGCAGGATTTTGAAATCAGCACTTCACTGAAGTCTCTGTTCCCTAAAACTTCGCCACTCTCACTCAGTGATCTCAGGAATCAGCGTATCTGGATTTTGAGGCACATCCCTTCCTTCAGCAGAAAACAAGCAGGCAAACTCCAGTGAGCATTCTGCATGCCCTGCAAATCTCAGAGCAACATTTTGATCCATAAAGCTATTCATAAAAAGACTTTTAAGTGTTCTCTGGCCTACAGTGCCCCAATTGCAGTCTGGTCTCGGAAGAATAGCTGGCTGGCCTAAACATCAGAGTGGATTATTGTCCTGAGGGGTGAAGTTGGAGATGAAGCTGCTGCGCGTCATTAAACAAACAGATGGAGAGACAGCCCCGGAGGCTCTGACAGAGCCTGATGCTTTCTGGCTCTGAGTGCACTTGTTCCAGGGGCAGGAGTGGCTCCAGAGCCACTCTGTGAAAGGAAGAGATACGGGCATGGACTGCAGCCTCAGAGACTCGAGCTCACTGATGACAGAAGACAGAGGCGAGAAGGAGACAGAGGCCTTTTCCTTCATGAGAAGCAAGCAGGTCACAGGGCTCTGCTGGAAGTTTGGAGGGAATCCAAACTGCCCAGAATATGCGCACAGGTGCTTTGCTGAAAGGACTACAATGAACAGTCTCAGATACTCAGATGCGGCCACCATTCCTGGTACTGGGAGCTGCAGCTCTCAAGGGATGCATTTCTTGGCATTTTGCTTTATAGGTCTCTAACATTACAAAGACAGAGTTTTAGAAGAGAAAAATGTAAACTACAGATGTATTTGCAGGCATGTTCTCATTTCTCATTAGAGTTCACTTCCATTTACATAAATATACAAGCAAATAGTGTAGCTCTTCCCAAACAGGGTGCTGCTTTTACTTGGCACAAACCTGCTGCAGCTCCATCATCGTTAGGACATGGAATGACTTGGTGCAGCATGGCTGGAGATCCAGGCCCTTCCCAAGCCAGCAAATTCCTGGGCTGACACAACACACTGCTCTGTCCCCTGCCCCTTATCCCCATCCCTCCTCCCACCATGCACTTGTCGGACAGCAAGGGCTCCAGTCACAGCACAAATGCACAGAAACCAATTTCTCAGCTCAGTTAGCAGCAGCTCTCCAGCACACCCCCTGCACAGGCAGCAAGACAAAGCAGGACTGCCTCCTCTACACCAGGGCCTTCCCTTTCCTGAGGGAAGTGAAGGAAGGCAGATGCTAGAAACCAGACAATTTCTCTTCCATCCTGAAAACAGCAATCATTAGAGCAAGCCTGCTAAGAAGGGTGAAATGTGTTCCTTCCAAACGTTTTCCTGCACCTGCCTTGTAGTTTCTATATTTTTATGCTACCCAAAGGTACAAATCAAACAAGAATGAGGCAGCCTCCTCTGAACACTCACATTTATCAATATTATCAACCAGGCAGTCAGCGCTGCTGTGAGTAGGGGATTGGACTAAAAGACCTCAAGTCACTTCCCACCTCAGTAATTTTCTATTTCTATGACATTCTAGAACTAAAGCCAAGACAAAAATATAAAAACAGTCGCCACATAGTTTTTGTTTCACTTCTGACTAAAGTCAGTAGTTAGGACCTTTCCATGAGTTCTCCCTGGACTTTCTGCTTTGACTTTCAGTGTTCAATCCCAGAGGATTCAATGGAGGCCTGGCAGAGTCTTCCAGCCAAACCAGGCTCTAGAAGGAGGATGAATAACTTGATTTACCACAAATCTTGCTCCATCTGCAGAGAAGTGGAAGCCACCATCCTTCTCTGGAGTATCTCACAGCCAGACCTTGTTTCTGGCATATCTGGGAGCCTGTACAGGTCAGGACTTTGGGAGGATCCTGCAGGTATAAAAGCAGTCACCTGACACCCCAGTGAAATGGAACTGAGCAAAGATTTCTTCCAATCTTTTATTCAACATGAGTAAGTGCATGACCTCCAGTCCCAGAGAAATCTCATGGTTGCATTGAAAAATTCCATGCTTCAAGAGATGATGCAATTTTAGAAACAGAGGAACACTACAGTGCTCTGGAGCTCTCCAAATGGGGATAAGGCAGCCCATAACCTGCCAGAGAGACATTTTTTGATGGATGCATCCTGTTTACCTGGGGGAGAATGATCTCATCCACCTACCCACTTCTCAGCAGTTTTTGTCATGTTTAGAAACCAAGAGGTATCTCTGAGACGTAGGAACTTCTTACAGAGTTGTTCTGGCTGAATTTGTGCTAAGCTGGTATTAATATCAGTTCCTTTGCCTCCATTTCTGAAAAAGGCTCCAAGCATTAACAGCTTCACCAATGATTCATGGGTTTAAATTCCTAAACCTTTTGAGAACAGGAAATTAAAGCCAAGATGAACAATACACACAGATTAAATATATTTAGCTGCTGTGTTTCTCGTTGAGAAACTCAGAGAACTGTTTAGTGGTGCTTTTCATGTGGCTGCTCCATGTGGAAACGATGGTAGCTTGCATCTGAAGTCAAAATGGCAAACTAAAGGGGGGCTGCAGGAAGATATTTTATTGTTTTCCTAGTGCTTTCTGCTCTCCAGCAGAGCTCCTCTGGGCAGGGGCTTTCCTCCAGGCTCCTCAGCACCAGATAAAAACAACTAAAGAAATGGTCCAGATTACATGGTAGGGCACAGCATGAGGGAGGGAATCCACCCTTCTGTGGGCAAGATATTCCAGAAGGAGTATTTGCAGAAGAGGTCACCTTCTTTCCAGGTGGGCAGTGGCAGACAAAAGTTGGTCTCCGGCAGCAGCTCCTCCCTAGGAGAGAACCAGCAAAAGCACAGTTCCCATCATCTCACTCTTCTTTTTGGGCTGAGGCATCCTCTTTTGCATTTCATCCGTGACTGTGTTGAGTCAGGAATCAAAACCATCCCTCGGAGCCCCAGTTCAGTGCCCTGGCTGCTCAGTCTCTGCTCATCTGCTCTCTCGGGGCCACTTGTTGACAGCTGTTTCACAGAGCCAAGGATCCCAGCCCTTTGTTTTTCCCTACCTCATTAGCTAAACAAACAATGACACCATATAAAATACCACCCGGCTCGGCTGTCTAGGAGATGCAAATCCATGGAAAACTATCTTGGAGACAATTTTAGAAACAGGCTGTGCCTCTGCCAAGCACTTGGATCAGCGTGGCAGTGGAGAGCTCCGCTCTGGTTCTTGGAGAGCCAGGAGCATACTGAGCTGAGCTGAGCCCACTGTGGGAGTACAGAGCATGGGCAGGGAGATACCAGGGAGCTGAGATACCACACTGCTAAGGCTTTCAATTAAAAAGGCTGTTGATGACCAAAGTACCAGCACCAAGTAATTCTCTGGGAATAAATTTGAGTTACAGATGTTACCTCAGGCTGAAGCCTTAACGGAAGATCTTATGGGGACATTTAACCACCATAAAGCTGACTGACTGGATGGGAAACACATTTCCACATGACTTTCAGCACCAGATGTTTAAACCTAAGCTGTCACAGAAGACCAAGACTGCAGAAAAACATAAGAAGAAAGGAGCGGATGGTGGTATGGCAGCCTTCGGTGTCCTCACAGACAAAGCAGAAGGACATGTCTGATGTGAGTTAGAGCAGCCTGTTCAACTCATTCAGCTCAGCACTTGTCTCAGACAACAAGCTCAAATCCTTCCAAGAGCAGCCACCCAGGGGCACAGAGCTCAGGGGAAGGTGAGGTCACCCCACAGGCAGCCACGGCCTTGGTGAGCAATGAAGTGGTTTCAAGTGAGGTCAGCCTGGCATCCATCCTGCTGGAGAGGAGGAGGAGTGCTCTTCAAACCCTTGAATGGGAGACACGAGGATCACAGGGAACAAGGGCCCTTCTCAGTAAATTTCAGGAGAAATAAGAGGTGAACTCCAGACAGGTGAGGACAGTGAGGCTGAGGTTCACCTTGTAGCTGCACTGTCCCTGCTCCCCAGCCCACGCAGCCCCAAAATCATGCTGTTCCTCTCCCCAAAAGAAGGTAGCCAGGATTACGTTAAGCAAAGTGCTTTTGTAGAGAAACCTATTCTGGTTTTGCTCTCTTAAGCACTTTATCTTTCAGCTTTGTCTCTGCTGCCAAGAAGTAGCACCCATGCAGACCACAGCTTGGCTCTGGTGCAGCTCTGTGGGACTCAGGAGAGGACACCTCCGAGGCAAGAGTCTGATGGTACCCAGGAGCAGCTGGACCTGCCCCACTGGTGGGTGAATGGGATGGCTGCGTTCTTCCCTCCTAGCTTGGAGAGGCATCAGGTCCTATGAATTTGGTCACTAAAATCCAAATATGCTCAATTTTCAACTATTTTTGAAATGTGTTCTAATAACCTCTCCTCCTCAATAAGTCTTTGCTTGCACAGTCTGATGTTCAACAGAGAGAAAAAAAGCCAGCTTAAACCGTTCCAGATCTGACTTTCCTCCATCCCCACAGAGCATCTCAGGAATTGATCCTTCCCCTGTTGTGAACAGTGGGCAGACAAGCGGGATTCCTCTGCAGTCAGGATACCAACATCCAGCCTCACCATTCCAACAAGCTCCTGCCAGCCCAAGGGATGTCACCCTGTGTTATTATCTCAGTGCTGATGACACTGCTGAGCATCCCTGCCCTGTGCAGCAGATTCCAACAGGATCCATGCGCACAAGCATTTCCTACTGCCCTCCACTTCCCAGAGGTTTGTGCCACAAAGCTCAAACACCTCAGCAGAGCTAAAGAGATGCAGTGAAACCCAGCTACAGAGAACACCAGTCCACTTTCTGCTCTTGCTGACTTGCTGCAGGGATAGGGAGTGTATTTGAGGGGCAGAAAAGGTCTTAAACAATTAAACTTATAGATGCAGGAGGCTGCATTTCTTCTCTAAAGCTTCCAGCCCCTTCTACCAACCCAATGACATTGGCTTCTTCTGTAGTTCAGCTACCCAAGGCACCTTCTGCTGTCCAAAAGGCAAAGAGGGTTCCACAAAACCACAAATTTAGGAAAACCAATGGCAGAAGTAAAACAATCACTTTGAAAACAAGAACCAAGAAATCAGCTTCTTCTGGCTGATATTTCCAGCAACCACCAATACCACGTCTTGACTAAATCTGTTCCTGAATTTGGATTTGAGCTCTTTGGTCCTTAAAAACGAACAAAAAAACCTCCCAAAAAACTAAAATCAAACCCCACAAAACTATTTACAGCAATAGGAAAAAAGACAGAAATATGTCCCATTTATCACTTAGCTCTGGGTTCTCGGCCAGCCGTGGAGACTGACCTTTCGAAGTTTAGAAAAAATTCCTTCATTCTCCACAAGAAACCAGCACAAAGTGGATCAACCCACTAAAAAGCTGTAGTATTTTCCTTCCAGTGACATGCAAGGCCAACTGTGAGGGATGAGCATTTACAGCTATAATTTACAGCTTCAATGTTTCAGAAAGATTCGCTTGGGAGAAGAGAGGAGGGTCAAAGTCATCTGCCTCCTCAGCTGGCAACTCAGTGCTTTGTCACTGTCTCAAACTTCCAGGTTGGTCCATACACCTATGAGTTTCATTCTTTCAGTGTGTTTATTTAGTTTGCTTGGGGTGTTTTGTTTAGTTTCATTGTTAGTTTTGGGGTGAGGGGTTTGCACTAGAGGTACTGCATTGTCTCCTCTATACTTCCAAAGGACAGAGAGTACAAATACAGCACCAGAGACACTAAAGACAACTTAATATTCCACATTTTCTTTTCAGATCAGCCATATGGGATTCTCTGGTGTTCACACTGGAGTTCTTTTTCTCACACCAAATATAGAAATATCTACTTATGTGCAGAAATACAAATTAGACGACGAATTCTCAGATTCAGGTCCTGTAGCCACTTACACAGGGGTTTACTGCATGTGTGTACACGAGGCCCCCAATTCAGCTCACCTGCACACTTCCTCACTTTTCTGAAGTTTCAACATCCCTCTGACCCCACACGGGCAGGAAAGCCAGGAAACAGTTTGATCAAATTTCATGTTTGCTCCCATCAAATACCATACCATCCCCCCTGCCCCTTTTTCTGAGCTTCCGAAAGATGTCCATAGGAAACTGGCTATGGACACAGCTCCCAGCCCCAGGCAAGCTCTGCTGCTGGGGGATGCCCAGCCTGGGTAAGGTCCTTCAGGGACTCAGAGTAATGCACCAGAACAAAACTCCCCAGCAGCCTTCTGCTCTACTGAGCAGCCATAGGCCACTAAAGCAATAAAACCTGTCACACTGAGACACTGCTCGAGCCAAAACACATGTCAGCGAGTTTAAGGCTTGTTCCTCACACTCAGCATCACCCCCTGCAGCTCCTAAGCTCTCCTAAGAGCAGAGTCAGCTCCAATGCAGGGCACCTGCACTGAAGAGCCCTCATTAACACAGTGCTCCCCCCTCTGTCTGGGGTGCTGAGGACCACCTTGTGCCTTCAGTGCTAACGCTGGGACAGAGCATCTGAAACACCCAAAGAAACAAAAACCCACTCAGGGCCAGATCTCCAGTGACTGTGCTCTTGCCCTGAGCATGAGGTAGGAGGAATCAGGGGGTCTCAGAGAGTTCTGACAGACCAGAGTTACTTGTACACCATTTTCAGTAGCTGAGTATAGTCAAGGAAGCAGCTGTCCTCCAGCCACAGCTCTGTATCCATGGCCAAAGTTACAGCAAAGGCATCATTCCCCTGCCTGTGGACAATTCAGCCCCATGCAGTTCTGCGTGTTTCCTTATGAGCCTACAAACTTATAGGGACGAGCACACAGCAACTCCATCAACTCCCACCTCCTCCTTCATCCCCTTCCAGAATACTGATACCATGAGCAAGTCATAAACAAGTTCTTCCTCCTGTCCCCAGACCACAGCAAGGACTCTGTGCACAGCCATTTCCACTTGGGAACAGACTCGGCCAGTATTTCCCTCTGCCAGGGGTGCCCTGGCTGTTCCCAGTGTCCCTGAAGGCACCTTGCCAAATTTCCCCTAGATTACTCAGCCTCCTGTCTCTCTCTGAGTTGACTCCAACTGCACATCCCTGGACCCCTTTGCCTTAATAAGCAACACCCAACATCAGCACCCTCCCTGCCCCAGCAGCAGGGTGTGGAATAAGCCCAGGGAGCTGAAGTTAGAGCAAGACTTTCGAAGAAAAAGGTAATGGCCCAAGTGGTGCTGAGGCAGAGACTGCCTTTGGCAAGGTTAATTTCCTCAAAGCCTTACCAAACCCAGCTATCTGGGCAGGACAAGGTCAGTCAGCAGAATACTGGATTAAGATGATTTTTACATCTTCAGTTGGAAAGCTGGAAACCAGTCGAGTACCCTTGTACAAAATCTGCATTTTTGTACTTTAAAGGTACATTTAAATTGTTAACTTTTGACAGTTTTCTAGGAAAAAATGCAATTGAAATGAGGGCTGTGTTTTGATGGCCTCTATTATTTTTGCAATGCTCTTCGCCTGAAATTCAGCACTGGGGGTTTGTTTTGCTTAAAAAAAAAAAAAAAAAGAGGGGGGGCAAGCAACCAAAAACCCAGAACTTTCCAAATTCTTCAGAAAAGAGAAAATGCAGCTGTTAACCCTGTTTTAAGAGGTACCTTTTGTACCCAAAGGGTTGAAAGCTGTGCCGGGACTGGGCCCTTATGTGATCCCTCCTGTCCGTGAGCAGTCACCAGGAGATTCTTGAGAGACCCTGGCTGCCTCAGAACAGGATGATCCTGGCAAGGGCAGGTTTGCAGGCTGTGGCTGTGGATACTTGCAGGGACCTTTGACTGCTGATGTAACATGACTCTGATGGAAAATCAAGGGGCACTCTGGCTAAAATAATGGGGGGAAATCCCCCATAATTTTGTTTCTAATGGAGCAGATGAGAGAGAGGTTTGATTGCTGCTTATCTCAAACACGACACTCCCGTTGGTGAGGTCAGCCCTGACTTCCATACCACTTTCAACCCCCGCTAACACTTCATGGTCTCCTCCTCCAGTAACAACTCACTCCTTGAGCAAGGACAAGGGTTCTCCTCATGGCCTGTGGTTACTCTGGCAGGAGTCTGGCATTCCCTGAGCATCTTTGCATCCACCCCATTGATATGCTGTGTGTATCGGACACGCCTCTGCAGTATTGCCTCTTCTTGAGCAATGTTAAAGTACTTGGACTCATGTGCAGGTTTATCAGAGAGCTGATTAAGGAAGCCACGAGTTGATGCAGGAAAGAACTGGACTCATCCCTCAAGCTTCGCTCTGTCTCCAAGTCTTGGCACCACTCCTTCAAGTGGACCTTCAAGTCCTCAGAGGGTTAACTCAATGCAAGGCTGATGAAATCATTGGGCCAGGTTTCCCCTTGATCCATCTATTCTTCTACAGCCCAGCATCAGCTCCTGCAGAAGCAGGGAAACACTTTGAGGAAGAGATAGTTGGTGCGATTCTACCTTTTGCAAATATTATTCAGGGACTATACATAAAACACTGAGGCCAACAGAAGCATAAAAACATGGCACATGGTGTCAACTGGAAGGGAGGGATTTTGTGCGCTGATTTACTCCCATCCCAGGGAACAGCCTTTTCTGGAATCAGTGTTGCCCTGAGCAGACATTTCAAGGCACAAGACAGAGGAGACAGAGCTTTCTCCAGCCATGCTTGGTGGCAGAAGAGGTTGTCTCTCTTGCCGCCATCCCCTTCCAGGCAGGGATGGTGTGACCTGCAAGGCCACTTGGCACGGGGAAGCAGAGTCTGGGCTCACTGCAGAGGCTCTCCAACACCCTCATGTGTAAGATGGGACCCCAGCACACAAAAGGATCAACCAGAGACAAGCGGTGCTTAGAGGGAGAAAAAAAGTCTGAAATTCTACCATAATTTAGGAACTTCAGATGTGTCCTTGGCTTTGAAGAGCGATGATAATCCAGCAGGATTTGCGTAGAGCCACCATGAGAGGTGAGAACAGGTTCTAAATACAATCCTACATGATTGAATTTTAAGCACTCCAGTTGGATCTTTTTGGCATTACAGTGACAATCTCGGCATCATCACTCCCACAGTTGTCTGCAATTAACAGTTGCCACATGCAACCCTCCTTGCGTTCATTAATGTCCAGGTCCTGCCTGACACCCCACCAAGGCGGCAAACGAGGCAACAGAGCAGGCTAGGAGGTGTTCTGCTGGAGGAACCTCAGTCACTCCTGTCCCATCATCTCTGGCCACAATTTTCTGTCTAGACTGAATAATGCCTTTTCCCCCTGCTCTGGTTTTCTCTGACAGCACTGTAAGTGCCATCAGAAATACCAGCAGTAGGTGAGACAGCAAAGTCATTCCGGCACCTTTTTACACCCTGATCGACAGGGCGTGAGGTAGCAGCATTTCCCCATTCTGCAGTCAAAATATTTAGTACCTTTAGATGGAAATTAAAAGTTTAAATCTACAAAGAATACCCCAACAGGGTGAGAGTTTGCCATTCTGATTCACTGTGTACATCAATAAAGAGAAAGAGCAGAACCTGATCCAATATCACATGCAAAGTACAGGAGCAGCTTCAATGACACGAGAACAGCCCAGGGAAATTTGTGTGGAAGTGCATTCCAGACACAAGATGTTTCAGGGGTGGTTTCCATTCTTGTCCATTACCTATTCCAGGCCTGTNGGAGGAGGTGGAGTCACCATCCCTGGATGTGTTTAAAAAAAGACTGGATGTGGCACTCAGTGCCGTGGTTTAGTTGAGGTGTTAGGGCATGGGTTGGATTCGATGATCTTGGAGTTTCTTTCAAGCCAGTGATTCCGTGATTCTGTAATTCTAAGGTACTGCTTTAGCCCCAACCAGCCCAGAGACCTTGGCAGAAATGGAAGAGGGATTGTCCAGTCACCAGGCTGGTGGTCTGACTCCACTCATTCCCCCCCAGCCCAGTGGAAGCTTCATGTTAAACACAGGATTGCTTCAGTTCTTCACTGGATCATCTTGACTCATTGAAATTTGCCAGGCTGATGAAATCAGCTGAATAATTCATTTGGTGGTAAGAACCAGGAACAAAGTCCCAGAATTGCTGAGGTCAGAAGGGTGCTCTGTAGATCATCCAGCACAAATGTCCTGCTCAGAGCAGGGTCACAGAGGGCAGATGGCTCAGGATCATGTCCAGTCAGAGTGGATCTCCAAGGGTAGGGACACTACTACTGCTCTGGACAGCCTGTTCCCACATCTGACCACCCTCTCAGTGAGGTTTTTCATGTATTTAAATACAACTTCTTTCATTTCAGTTTGCGTCTTTTCATAGGATCTGCCTCTGAGCCTTCCCCTTTCCAGGCCAAACAACCCCAGCCCTCTCAGCCTCTCCTCACACACTAATCACTCCAACCCCTTAATCTTGACCCTGCCTTTAACTCATTCCTCTATATCCACATCTCTTGTACACTGGGAGGCCAACAATGGACACAGCACCTCAAATTTGTCCCACCAGTGCTGAGCGGAGGGAAGGATGACCTCCTCCCCTGCTGGCCCTGCTCTGCCTAAAGCAGCCTGGGGTGTCAGGTGCCTTCTTTGCCATGAGGGCACATGGCTGGCTCCTGGACAGCCTGGAGTCCATCAGGGCCTCCAAGTCCTTTCTGTGCACAGCTGCTGCTGCTGGGAAGTACCCAGACAGTGCCAGTGCCTGAGGTTTTTCCTCCTCCAGGACAGGACTTTGTAATTCCCCTTGTTGAACTGCATCAGGCTCCTGTTGGCCCATTTCTCCAGCCTGTCCAGGTCCCTCTGGATGACAGCACAACCCTCTGATGTATCAGCCACTCCTCCCAGTTTTGTGCTGCCTCCAGCAGAAGGATACTGACTAATGTTGAAGTACTTATGTAAAAAGAGAGAGTATTAATTTTTTTTTCACAGTTTTCATCAAATACATGATCTTATATGATCCCACAAAGCTGTACCTGAAGCCTGCAGATACGTTGACTGAAATTCACATGTACGTGACCAGCTCATAGCTTAAAGAGCTCAGATCCAACAGCCAATCTCCTGCATCCATGCTGGAAAAGGGAGAGGGCTATAGGGAGACAATGATATGCATCCTATCCCATCATTTCNGCACCTCAAATTTGTCCCACCAGTGCTGAGCGGAGGGAAGGATGACCTCCTCCCCTGCTGGCCCTGCTCTGCCTAAAGCAGCCTGGGGTGTCAGGTGCCTTCTTTGCCATGAGGGCACATGGCTGGCTCCTGGACAGCCTGGAGTCCATCAGGGCCTCCAAGTCCTTTCTGTGCACAGCTGCTGCTGCTGGGAAGTACCCAGACAGTGCCAGTGCCTGAGGTTTTTCCTCCTCCAGGACAGGACTTTGTAATTCCCCTTGTTGAACTGCATCAGGCTCCTGTTGGCCCATTTCTCCAGCCTGTCCAGGTCCCTCTGGATGACAGCACAACCCTCTGATGTATCAGCCACTCCTCCCAGTTTTGTGCTGCCTCCAGCAGAAGGATACTGACTAATGTTGAAGTACTTATGTAAAAAGAGAGAGTATTAATTTTTTTTTCACAGTTTTCATCAAATACATGATCTTATATGATCCCACAAAGCTGTACCTGAAGCCTGCAGATACGTTGACTGAAATTCACATGTACGTGACCAGCTCATAGCTTAAAGAGCTCAGATCCAACAGCCAATCTCCTGCATCCATGCTGGAAAAGGGAGAGGGCTATAGGGAGACAATGATATGCATCCTATCCCATCATTTCTTCCTTCTTTTATTTTATTGGTAAATTAAAATTACATAATTAAAAAGCAGCAGTTGCAACTCAGAGAAGCCAATATCGTCTACGGATGACTCACCCTCTTGTGGGGGTTTTTTTGGGATGTGTTTCTGAGGAAATGAAAACACACTGGTGCCTTTCCCTCTGCTTCCTTACAGAACACACTCCTTGTTCTCCTGCTTGGATGTTGGTGGATCCTCTCTCTGTCAGGTGACAGGGGCTGCCTGATTTTTGGGATCCTGTGCACAGTGAGAGTCCAAAGGAAGTAAAGGGGCATCGCATCATACCTGCCTCAGTCCCTAGTGAGGCAGAAATGAGAAGGATGAAAATACCCGTGAGACAGGCAGGGAATGAAACGAGAGGGGCAGAGAAATGAAAGAAAGCACTGCCCTGGACAAGAAGAAGGCACATGGCACTATGGCCAAGGGATGACAGCCAAGTGACAGCTGAGTTTTAGTGGAGGACCACTGGGCACACACGACACTGTATTACATGGCTTTGCAAGACTATGAGAAACTGAAATAAGGAAGTCAAGGTGTCCCAATTCTTTCCCTATTTTCAACAGGATGCATTTCACAGCTTTTCCCTGCTGGAAGGAACTGTCTGCCCTGGAGGTTCTCCTGCACTCTAGCACAGCTTTTGATGTGCATCAGGCTGAGTCCTGGTGTCTCAGAGCTGACTCAGGCTTGGCTCACTGTGCTTTGCGTACTGGCCATGAAAGGAGCTGATCCCCCACTGCTGGCAGATGCTGAGCTTTTCTGATGTTCCATATTTTTAAGTGCTTTTGGGACTTCTGCTCTAAAATGCTTCCCTTTAATTTCCATTTAATTTCCTTAAAATTGTCACTGGAGCTGCTGATATCTCTGACGTGTGTCAAATGCATCCTTTTCTCTGCTGTCTCTTTCTCCCCCACTATGCAGTACATATAAAGATTTTAAAAAGTATTTTTGGCTCAGCACTTCACTACCTCCTCCACACTTTCTTGAGCATTCAGTCTCTCTTTTTTTTTTTTTTTTTCATTTAAAAACCCTAACCTAGTGCACCCAATTGAACATGTAATTGTTTCAAGTAGAGTTTCCCCAGAGATTTATATAATCTCAACCTGTCTCCTTTAGGCAACGTATAATCATGCAATCTACTAGCTCTTTGTTTCTCTTTTTTCTTCTTCCTTTTTTTTTTTTTTTTTTTACCTCCCCAATACTTGCAATAAGCTTTTCACCTTGTCTAGACATTTCTGACATACGCTGCATTTACCTCATCTTCAGCCGCTGCAGCCGGGAGATGCAGCAGCTCTCCTCCTTCCAAAACTACATCCTGGATCTCAACACCCCTCACCTGACAAGTCCTTATTCCAGCTGTTCCTTTGCCAGTGCTATTTCTAGCTCTTCTAGAAAGCTGGATATTTCCAGCTGTTTATTTCATCTCGTGGAGGATTTCTTTTTTAATGTTACAACTGTTACCCGATTTGGGTGAAGGCTCCCTTTTAATGGGAAAATATTTGCAGTGACTGAAATTGGCCATGTTTGATGAAGAATACTCTTACTGGTAGTCTGAAATACTGCTGCAGCTCTCAGTGGGAATTCTGGGGGAACCTCTGGTCAGCTGCATTTCCTGTGGCGCTGCATTGCTTCACACCTTCAAACTACCATCAAGCATCCTGGGCAGCACACTAGCACTGGAAAAGCTCCATTTTCCGTAGGCAAAAGACCCAGTCTTCCCCACCCCAGTTTGAATAAGTCCAGACCTTCGGCTCATGCTAAGACAGAAATTAAGTTTTCTTTGAGTTTGGCAGGAAACTCCTTCTGAGTGCACAGAAAGCAAAGTTATTCGTAATCGTGTGTTTGAAATGTGTAAACAAAATTACCTTGGAGTGAGTTCACATCCCTTCAGATGTTGCTTTTGCCCACAATCTAGCAAATATGTTCCCTGGCAGGAATGTTTGCTGAGACAATGGATCACATTTTTCAGCCCTTTGTTCAAGGTAACACTGAAATATGTAGTGGTGAGTATTTACCTCTCCAACCTGATCATCAGAACTACCCTCATCCCCTTGGAGATTAGGAACATACCACATACCTGATGTGTCCAAACATCGAAACTTTGAATCCAAGCAACAGGTTTGAAGATCGTGTTTGCACACCCTGAAAAGTCCCAAGTGCCTGCACCAACAACCACCTTACAGAGCAACCGCAAAGCCCCGGGGCACTCCAGGGCGGGGAAGAAAGGAGGAAATAGCTCGAAACTGAGAGGGCTCCAGCCAGGTTCCCTCACAGGTAACATCCCACGTTTACACAGGCACTTGTCATATTTTTGAACTTCCTCAGGCCAGCTGACCCAAGAGTTCCGACATTTCCCTCACAACCTGCTTCTTCCTGGCTTTCCAGACTCCTGTTCCACCAGAAGCAAATTATTGCCAGTGACACTGAGACGCATTTGAACCATCACATCCAGATCCTTCCCAACTTTCTAACATTACCCCAGTCTGACTGGTGTTAATGTTACATTCCTCAAGCACTTCTTTACTGAGAGGGTAGTCAAACACTGAAACAGGATTCCCAGTGGACAATTAATTCCCCAAGGCTGTCAGTGTTTAAGAGGCATTTGGACAAAGCATGTAACAACACACTTTAACTTTTGGTCAGCCCTGAATCAGTCAGGCCATTGGAACAACACGATCATTGTAGGTCCCTTCCAAATGAAATAGCTTATTCTACTTTACCATGTGTTTCCTAATTTAGTCAGCCATTGACACTTGCAACCCATTCCCAAATTTGCATGGCAGCCTCTTCAATATCAGTAACAATCCCAAATACTCCAAATGCACATGCAAGAAATCTAAAAGCAATGGTTAGTTGCTTTTTCAAACATATGTTTTTGTTTCTCTATTTCCCTCTGAATTTTGGAACCTTCAAGGACTGCTTTTACCAGGTTGTTTCAGGAACTACCATGTGCTGCTGAAAAGAGACATTTCCTTGATCCAGGACCTTGGTTTTCAATGAAACTCAATATAATGTTGCAACAGACTGCTGTAATCCTGATACATATCTCATTTGCAGCACTTGTACAGAAATTAAATCATTCCTAGATAATGATCTGTGGGATTCTGAAGTAGCTGTGAGAGAACAGCAGGCTGCACTTCTATATCTGTCACACCACTTCCAGGTGACACCAGCAATGTGCTCTGCTCCCCAAAGTGCAGAGCTGAGTACACCAGACAGCCCCAGGAGCCAGGAGAGCTTCCCTCTTCACTTGCCCATTGATTCATTCACCAATTTCCAGGAGGTCACCAGAAATTATTCATTTTATCCCTCACAAAATGGGCTGTGAGGGCTGCTCCTTGAGGGGAGCAGCAGCTCTCTGTTATCTGTGTCTGGGACTCATAACAAACACCATCCCATTATTCCTTGTTAGCTGTGTTGTCCTCGTGGCAGGACCACAGCACTGACAACAGCCAAGCAAACTTCTGCAGTTCCATACACGTGTGGTAAAGAGAAACTAGCTAAAGCTCTTCTTCCCATTTAGATACCATAGGGAGGTCACAGAGCAGCAAAACAATGTGAACTCTTGGTGCTGACCTTTCTTTTGGTCAACATCAGCTGGAAATATGTTTAAGGCTGGAGGGTCTCCACTTGCTCCTTACTTTGGTAAAATATCAGTGAGGGAACTTTCACTGGATCCCTCCCCTCTCATCCCAAGTGGAAAGCCACAGGGTTGTATCCGGGTTAATAGGAAAGCTAGGCTTGTACCTCGGTTATTCCCCGGTGTTCCAGCTGCATCCTTCCGTGGAGCTGAGCAGGGGCTGTTCTGTGACCATCATTTGGTGCCATCAGTCTACCTGCAATGGCCAGGGCCTGGCCACAACGTCTGGCAGCAGCGCCCTGGGCCACTACCGTGCCTTAGAAAATGGTTTCATTTCCGAATGCTGTTGTGTATCAATGTTCCTCCTCCACTGGCAGCACCAACCCACCAGAACGTTAATGAGAAACTAACGAAGAGAGCCAGGCTAATGCAAAACAGTAATGAAGATTAATCTCTCCCCAGAGCAGAGGCTGACAGAGACCTAGTGCACCACAACGGCATTTAGAGGGTCAAAAGTGGGTCAATGAAAGCTAATTAATAGCAATTCTCTCTCTTATTCTTAATTACAGAGTGGTGTGTAGGGATTTCAAATAAGCTGCTTGTTCCATTCTAGATGCTGAATTCCCAAACTGGGAACCACAAGCCATGCAGGAATATGATGGCATATCTGGGCATAGTTCTCTCAACTGGGAAACAAGCAGAGCCAGGAGACTGAGCAGGCTGGGCATCATCCCCTGAAGTTTTCATTTTGGAAGATGCTTTGGATGACTTTGTGTAACACAGCACAGGACCTCAGTAGGGTCCTGCCTACTTACGAGGGCAACAAGTGATGCCTGAGCAGGAATTTCAGGCCAGGCTGCAGTTTCTCCTCCACAATAAGCTCCTCACACCCTCCAGCAGCCTTTGGAGCCAGTAATCCTTCAGTACAATTCCCTGATGCACAGCCTCTCACCAAGGGAGGTTAGATTTGTACATGGCTTCCAGGCATGGCCTTAACAAGTCTGTCAGAGGGTGTCATCAAGGACTGTCACCTACAGACACATTATTACTGGACTGAAAACTCCTGAACACAGAAGCAGCACAGGAAAACCCTGCAACTCTGGGGAGCCTTGCCATTTGGGAATTTGACTAAGTTCCCAAGCCTGTTTCTCACTTTTTCTGCGGCCTTATCTCACTTCAACCTCCTCACCTTGACTCCTAGCCCACCAGAACTGCATGAAGACCCTTTGGTGGCAGACAGTGAAGCATCCCAGGTAATGCTTCTGCCTCTGGTGCTTGTGTGTCTGCACTGCCTCACGCAACAGGCTTTGCCAGACCTTCAAGACATGACCGTCTTGAGGAAGATGTTTCCATTTCTCCTTTGCCTGCCCTGGGTAAACCCACACAAGAGGGAAAAAATAGGCAACAGTTCCCCAGGGCCACCCTGTGCTGAGAGGTTGAACTGGAGAAGAAAGCACCAAGACTGGCTGCTCTAGATGAGCCATAAAGCAGCACTTAGGATTCCCGTCTTGCCTGGCTGGAGCCCAAGTGGAAGCAAATCCTCTGCAGGCAGGGCTGTCCTGCCAGCTCCATGATCTCACGGAGGGAAAACACACTGGGACTAAAGAAAAATCAATGACTTTGCACATGTCTTTGCAAGGCTGCATTCAGAGAGGTGACTGGCACTGAAATTGCCCTACTTACCACAAAAAGCAGTGACAGTGCCACCACCACAGCAGGGGACAGACAGAGTCCAGGCCTTGTTTCAGCCCTTGTGTTGTAATTGGAGCAGGCTGTGCTGCCAGCAACAGGATCCTTCACAAGATCAGAGCTACATCTCCCACTATGCTTTCAAAGGTAAGACAGCTGCATTTAACCCTTGTCTTGCTGCATCCACAGCACCAGTCCATGGACACTGACCAAGGGAGCACAGAAGTGAAGCAGGGAGGAAATGAATAGACTGCAAAGATTCCCAGTGGTTCTGCAGTCAGGGGCACCGCAGCACCTCTGTTGGAACATCAGTGTCTGGGTGAACATTCCACCTTAGAGAAACATGCAGCTTTACTGCTGGATAAACAGGAGTCATGTCACACATCTGCACAGCAAGCAGAAACCATCCTGAGCCAGTCTGACCTCTCCCATGGTGAGCATCTCTTGTCCTTCTGCTCCAGCATGAGCAGAGACTGAAGTGGGCATAATCAGGGGCTGGTTCAGGCTGCAGGTCTGTGTCTAGAGGCAATCTCTGCCTCTTGCTAGGAATGTGCTGCCCAGGCACTCAGGGGAAACGCTGCTCTCATTTAAATATTTAATTAAAGTTACTTAGGTATTCTGCTCAGCGGAGTATTTAAAGGAAGTACATACTCCCCTCCCATTGATAGCAGAAGGACTTAGGCACCTAAGTCTGATGGGCTCCTTTGAAAACCCTGGATTTCAATGCTCAAAGGTCTGCTCTGAATAGCCAGATCATTGCCCATATCATGCGTGTGCTCTTAAATGATTGGCAGTGGAGCTACCTTACACTGATTCACCTTCTTCTGACTCAGTCATTTATTTGCACTATTGCCAGCACCAGGAATTGAAACAATGATACATGTTTTCCATATGTTCACAAGAGAATTCATAAACACCACAAATGCACAACTTCATGTCCAGCCATGCCAGGCTCCCCTAACTTCTCAGCCAAATAAAACTAAACGCATCTGTTCTGAACTGTAGGCATGCTGAACCAAGTCTAAGGAAATATTATTCCAGAGAAAAAAACCCTTTTTCCACATTTTAAGGCAAATTCCAGCAATGTGAAGGCTGCCAGGCTCAAAGACAAAGCATTTCCTCTTTACTACGGAACTAGTTCCTCTTGGCTGGTCTTGGCTTGTGGTTCCACACTGTGAAGGAGGGAATGCTGAGAGGGCTGAAAAAGCTCTCCTGGCTGAATCGTGCTTTTCTAGTCTTGGGTTTACAACTGCCCAGCAGCTGGTGCCAGCCATGACACAGCTGTGCCCCAGCACAGGTCAGACAGCTCCCAGCAAGGTCCCCATGAGCCACATCCACCTGGGACTCGAGGCTCGGAGCCCCTGCGCTCCTTCCAGTGCTGCCCAAACTTCAGCCTGCTGACCTAACCCCCCACTTT
>VYZR01107683.1:23199-38406 GCA_013400675.1 Oxylabes madagascariensis | reverse complement strand
GGACAGTGTAGTAGGTCTCCTAACACCTGGCCTCTTCACTTCTTAAGAGATGTGAGTGGGGGAACTTGTGGGTGATGCCAAATCACTCTGGCATGAGCGATTTTAGGTGTTGTCAAGACAAATCTCTTTGATTTTTAATACCTGATAATGCTTTCTCCACATGTAGTCACTTCTTATTGTAAGAGCTAGTCACTTCTGACACTTTTTTGCTGAAGCTGTGGGACTCATGCTGAGTTGTCTAGTTCATTCCTGCCTTGTCCAACTTGGGAAGAATGAGTCTTTTGTGAAAGAGGGGATATGAAGATGTTTTGAAGTGAAGAACATTAATCATGTGCGGAATTTTCTGCTGCACATCGTGGCTGTGTGCAGATGAATGGCTGGACAGACTAAGCTCCTTGACTGTTGCTCAGCAGGGTGTCTGTGCGTTCAGCTGCTCCTTTGACTTTTCCACTGTTTTCTTCAGTGGAAGGGGCTTACTCACTACCTTCCCAGTGGGTCATTCATTCTGAAGGCCGAGGAGACTGAATTTCTACAAACTGCAGCAGTTTGTCTGTCAGTCTGGCTGCAGTTTGGACTGAGCAGCTGTGGAAACCAAGGGCTCTGAGACAATGCAGCCAAACACCAAGTTAAGAGGTAAAATGTGAATCGGTTGAGCTGGTAATTGTTCTGTCACTAAAAACCAGCCATCTCATTTAAAATGAGCAGATGCAGCGTCAGTAGCTGACAGAAGACTGAACAAGGTAAAAAATTATGGGCTAGCAAGGCTTAGATCCAAATGCGAGGAACTGCAGCAGTTAATAGTTAAAGAAAATACATTTAGCATATTCTTTTGGATGTTTAATTTGTGAACTTGTGCAAGGAAAATGATCTTCCTTTCTCTGATTCCTCCGAATCCAGTGTGTGTCTTGTGGAGACAGCTGGAGGGGAAGTGGGAGAGCATTTGGATGGCAGGAAGAGCCCTGCACCACTCTTGCTTTTTCAAAAAGTGTATCACACAAAGATCCTTGAAGAAAGTAGTCTCTGACCTCACAGCTCGAACTTCCTTTAGAAATGCTGGCACAGGCTGGAAGCTAAAGCTTGGAGAGTGAGTCTGTTCATAACTGTGCTTTTTTACTTCTGCAGAATGACTGGGGTTCCAGCTTGTTTCCTTGGTTCAGCTCAGTCAAAACAAGTCAAGGATTCCATCACAGGGTGAGTTTTAGCCAAGTTTTATGGTACTCTGGGCTGTGACACAGGGCTGCTGGAGGGGTAGGATGTCTCCCTGTTCCATCATCATTGAAACTTCTGTTTCTGGCCCAGCCCTGGGACCTGGCACTCAGGATATTGCTTGCATTCACCCAGGCTGAGTGTGTGGGAGGCTACAGCCACCCTCCTGTGCCTTTTGGCTGGGGAGATGGAGCTTATTGACTCAGCTGTGTTCTGGTTTATACCTGAATTTAGTCAGGCTTTAGACCTATATCTGTCATCAACACAACAGTCCCTTCTTATTCTAAAGGCTGGCAAATCTGGTTTTCCTTTTCCTGTAATGCCTTGCTTTCCTGTGGTTCTGGAATGTTTTCTGTGGTCTTCACATAATTCCTTGTTTCCCATCAGAAATCTGTTGTTCTCATATTGTTTTTCAATGCAGTCTTTATTTTATTGAATTTAATTGTCTAAGTCTTCTCTTCTCTGTCAGTGCATTTTTTTTTCTGGTCTTTCAGGGGTAAATACAGAGTCATATACATGACTCCAGAGTTTTGTTCAGGGAACTTAAAGTTACTTCAGGACCTTGACCAAACTGTTGGTAAGTTGGAGATAAGACTGTACGTGAGTTGCCAGGCAGCTTAAATTGATAATTATGTTTAAGCCTTTTTGATAATTGAAGATTTTTCACCCATTTCTTGGTGAGAGTAGTGACACTATTTATCCCCATTCATCACACAAGATCCTGTCACTGATGAAAAAAATCATATGTAAGTGTGTGTCTGAGACAATCAGGCTTTGTGTTACAATGCAGACAATACAGCAAATGACATCTGTAATTCTTATTTGTGACTGTGATTGAGAAGCAGTGAGTGGGAAAAGGTGCTGCTGGAACTAGCTTGAGATTTTGAGCCGCGTGAGGGTTGTTGGAGCTCGGATTGCTGTGAGGGGGAGACTGTTAAAGCTCTTGGGCATTTTTTATGAAAGAGGACCTAAAGTTGGTGCAGCAGAAAGCATTCCAGGAACAAAAATTAAAGCACTGCTGGTGACCTCTCAGGAAAGCTGGAGCTTGCTGTGCTGCGGTTTTGTGTCCCTCAGGTATCACCCTCATAGCTGTGGATGAAGCTCACTGCATCTCCGAGTGGGGCCACGACTTCAGGAACTCCTTCAGAAGTTTAGGCTTGTTAAAGAAGTCTCTGCCATCGGTGAGATTTGGCTCTGTTTGGTTTCTGATACAAGAAAAGGGTTTTGTGTGATAGTTTGGAAATATCAGCCTTGTAATGTCGTGCTCTGGGCGTACTGACCTTGCTGGTTTGGAGTTGGAGCATCCCTGTCAGTGACTGGGCTTTGTCAGTTTTTCCTAATGTTTAAACAAAGGATGTTCTGAAATTGGGCTACCAGAAACTTATGAAATTTAAATTGCTTTGGATCCCTATGCTGAGGAAGATCATGTCCCTAAGCTTCTGGTTTAATATTGGAGGATTTTGTTTTACCTGACTGAGTGGCTTGTAGGAGCATGCCACTGATCTCTAGAGACTCCTCAAGCGCTTATTGCATAAGCTTAAAAATTTGGACCTGAACTTAACATGCTTTTATTGGAAATGTCATCCTATATTCCCTAAATGTAGCTAATCACATCAGTGAATTACTGTGGACTCGTGGAACATACATTCAGAATAAATGCGCTTCAAGTGTTCTGTTCCTGTCTGCTCTCTCAAGAGCTTTGGTCTAAAATGTTCAAGAAGTTCAATATTAACTATATTTTTCAAATGACTGAACTTATCCGATGATAAACACATTAAAGTGCCTGTTTAGGTTCTGTATCAGTAGACTCTTGAGGTTTTTATTGTCAAAAAATTATCAGTGAGAGGTCATGGATGTTATTCTGCATCTCTTTGCAGGTCCCCATTATTGCTTTAACTGCAACTGCGAGTCCCTCGATTAGAGAGGACATAGTGAAATGCCTGAACCTGAGGAATCCCCAGGTCACCTGTACCAGTTTCGACAGACCTAACCTGTACCTGGAAGTTGGACAGCAAAGTGGAGACATCTGTAGGGATTTGAAGCAGTTCCTAACTAGGAAAGGAAGGTAAGGATTTAAGCCTGGTTTTGATCCCTCAGATGTATTTTTTTTACAGGCAGGTGGCTTTTTTTGTTCTGTATCTTTACATGTTGTTGTTGTTGTTATTATTTTCAGCAGTTCTGTGTATGAGTTTGAAGGCCCCACTATCATCTACTGCCCTACAAGAAAGGCCACCGAGCAGGTGGTGTGTGCACTGAACAAACTCAACGTGGCCTGTGGTACCTACCATGCTGGGATGGGGAACAAGCAGAGGAGAGACACTCACCACCAGTTCATGAGGGATGAAATTCAGGTACGTAGGAAACAAAATTCTCTTGGCCCTATTTAGAATTGCAGAGTTTTTGGTAGCAGAAAATTTTGGAATATCAACCTGTGTTAGCCATGTCCTCTGTCTGCAGTTCTGGGTGAATAAATTGCTGGTCTATGCTGACAGGAATAAGATTCCTGACTTATCTTTTGCATTTCTGTAGTAGTTCCCTTAAAAATGCACGGTATCCAAGGAAAATGGTGGTAGCTGGAACAAGATCACAACTTCTGTGAGCTGCTTCTTTCCTGGGCAGCAGAGATATCCTGTGACTTCTCATGTTCCTTTTCATGATCTGTTTCGTGCCTGTTGAGAACAGCTAGTTGAAAACAATCCTGCATTTGCCATAGTGCATCATCCCTCTCATGGTTATAATCCTATGGCTGTGCTCTGGCCAAACTCAGCACTGTGGGTCTGAAGCTGTTGTAATTCAGACTGAATTTTGAGTCTGTGGCAGCAGATTCACACCAAGTGCGTGTGAACTAACCCAGGCATATTCTTTGGGATCACCTGAGGGCACGTGGCTCCTGTTTTGCAGTGCGTTGTGGCCACGGTGGCGTTTGGAATGGGCATCAATAAGGCCGATATCCGGCTGGTTATCCACTACGGCGCCCCGAAAGAGATGGAATCCTACTACCAGGAGATGGGGAGAGCCGGGCGCGACGGGCTTCCCGCTGCCTGCCATGTCCTGTGGGCTGCAGCAGACCTGGCCTGCAACAGGTAACGCTCTGGAAACGGCCCTTTTCTCCCTCCTCAGGGCCTTTTGCCAGGGATCTCTGCAGTTCAGTAGCCTGTGGGCTTGGAAAAATCTGTCTGTCTCTCTCTCTCTCCACCTCTGGCCTCTTCGGGATAATCTTTATAAGCATATGAATAAAGTGATCTCTTGAGTGCGTCCCGTGCTCTGAGGATCAAGGTGGTGGAGAAGCAGGCAGGCAGCTTGGGTGTGGTTTTAGTAGGATATTTTTTCCAGCTGTTCCTGGTGAATTAGCAAACATTGTCTGGCATATTTCATTTTTGGTGTGGGACAAGGGAGTAGTGGTCAGTATTTAAGGCTCTGCATTTTTTGCTTCTGTCTCAGACGCCTCCTGAGCGAGATCCGCAATGAGAAGTTCCGGCTGTACAAGTTGAAGATGTTGGCAAAGATGGAGAAGTACCTGGTGTCCAAGAGCTGCAGGAGGAAGTGAGTGCTGGAACCTATTTAGTGCTTTGTCACTGCAGGCAGCTTTGGTAAGAGCTGCTGGGACTTGGGCACAGCTGGGGATTGTAACCAGAAGGCATCTCAGACTCACGATGTGTTCTACAAGCACAGAACATTCTATTCTGTATTAATGAGCAGTATCAAAAGTACAACCTTAAGCACATTTATATGTTTCCTTATTTGCTTTTTTTAAAAAATGACTTTTTCTTTAGAGGAATCAAGGCTAAATAATTGGTTCCCCAGTGAATTAATTAATGATGCTGATTTCAACTCAATTTTCTGCAATAAATTTCATGTGTAAATTCTTGGTCTTTGATTGAATTCTTTTTGTTCCCTTGAGTAGAATCATCCTGTCTCATTTTGAAGACAGACAACTCCGAAAGGTTTCCTCTGGCATCATGGGCACAGAAGAATGCTGTGATAATTGCAGGTCCAGGTAAGCTCTCTTCCCTGAAGGCTGATCCTAGAGGTTATGTTCTCTCAGACTGACTTAGAAGGCAAATTATCTAAAAGAATTGGCTTTCACGCATCTGATCTTGCAGCTGTTCAGCCTGAGGTTTATTTTTGAGCATTTCCCTAACTTTTTTCTAGTGAGTCGAACAAACCGTGATAAGCTCTAAGTTGGGCTGTGGGAAAGCCTGGAAACAGAGCAGGATCACAGCTCCTAAGAGGGGTTTAGAGCAGCACTCAGTGAAAAACACTTCTATTCATCAGTTTAAGCCCTGTTAGGTAATTAATCCCAAAAGACAACACTTGCAAATGGTGTGTGGTACCAGGTGTCCAAAGCTAAATTGCCCCAGTGTCCAGGGAGCTGTTCTCCTGTGCTGACATGTGCTCTTTTAACCTTGCTAATAATCTCATGGATATGCTGAGGGGGACTCAGGAGGCTGATAGTCACAGAGGTATGAGCAGAAACACCTTTGTCACTTCCTTCTGTAGTTACAATAAAGCTTTCCCTGAAGTTATAGTAAAGCATTCCTTGCTCTTGCTGTTAGCCTGATGCTTTCTGATCCTAGGCAAGATGTTAGGCTGTGTTGCTTTCTGGAGAAGTGTTACCAATTTAGCTACTGAATTTCTGTATGTCATGGATTAGGACAGCTTTGCCTGGCCTCTACTACAACTAAGTAAAAAAATAATTTAGAAGATCATAATTTCCCTCTTTGCAGTCACCTTGCTGTGCTAATAAAGAGCCAGGTAGGGAATTTGTATTGCAGAATTGAAATCACTTGAAATAGATAATTTAAATTTTTCTCCTTAGAAATGGTTTGTGCCAGTAATTTTTTAGTGGGTTCTTTCAGTCAGTAGGAAATACGTTAACAAATCTTACATAGCCTTTAATGGGGTTGCTCTTTACTCCCGGTTTTTGTTTTTCCTTTATGTTCTTAAAGAAACAGAAAAAAGCTTTTAGGTGCAATTAGAGAAATGTTGTGCATGCCCAAGGCAAGGCAAATATTTAAATACTGAATTCAAAGGATTGCTGAGACGGTGTTCTTAACAGCAGGTGTCAAGGAGAACTTACTGTTGGGTTGGGCAGTTGTCTGAGAAGTTACATTGATAGAAATATGTCTTGAAGTTACATTGATATAAATAATTAAATGTGTGTAAACGTATAGAACTAGGACTGACATTAGAGACCGAGTACAAGTCAATCACTTGTGGTTATTTCATTTAATTATTTCATCGATCGCTGGGTTGACAACGTTTGGAGCAAGGGAGAGGGGACTTGATTTGTTTGTGTTAAGTTTGGCTTCCTTTGTGCCCTTCAGTGGCTCCTGCCTTGCAGTCCCCAGCGACTTCGACGGCGGATTGCAGGACTTTGGGAAGCAAGCACACCAGCTGCTGTCTGCAGTGAGTGCCCTGGATGAGAAGTTTGGGACCAGAATGCCAATTCTGCTTCTTCGAGGGTCTGTAAGTGATGGTGCAACTCCCCGTGTGTGTTCTGAGGGGAGGGGCTGTGACAGCGTCCCTCCTAACTGATTTGTCGATCAACACAGGGATATACATTCCTGTCAGTGTGTGTATACCATTTTTCATGGAGAGATGGATGTTTGTGTGGAGAGCTAGTCTTGACTTCGGGAGGCTGCTCAGCTCCACTCCCCATGCAACAAGCAAGATGATTGTCCTCTAATTTTTTATGAAAATGTGTCATGTGTGATTATCTTGAAAGGAACAGCCTTTTCAGAATGAAGGATAAACATCTTGGCTCAATTAGTTGGCTTATGTTTGAATAAAGCAAAGGATGGCTTCCACTGTAGCTTTGTGTTGCTGTCTGACTTGAAATACTGAAGTAGGAAGTAGGGTACCAGAATGAATATAAATTACTTTCTAGACACCTTTAATTTTAATTGTTTTGAAATACTAAGCAAGAAACTCAGTGGAAATAAATTAGAATTAGAACAAAATACTTTTTATGTTTACAAACTGAGGAGAAAAGGAATTACCTGCAGTACTTGATAGAACTGGGTGAATTATATTCTTTGTTTAACCTTTTAGTGAAGTTAAGCTGCTGATTGTCACACAAGCGTACGTAGGGAAAAATGAACTTGCCACAGCCTTGGCAGAAAGTAGAGTAGGAGTGGAATAGGTTAGAGAAGGCTCCTCACATTTTGGTTTACTGATTGTACTTGAAGCTTTCCTGTGCAAGCAGTGGACAAGTCTGACAGATTCCTTCAAAACTTCCAGTGCTCTCAGCGCTTGCCAGACCGGTACCGGAGACACCCTCTCTTTGGCTGTGGAAAAGAGTGGCCAGAGAACTGGTGGAAACTGCTCTGCCAGCAGCTGATCATGGAAGGGTTCCTCAAAGAAGCCTCAGCCCGTAACTGCAAGTTTGCAACCATCTGTGTGCTCACCCAGAAGGTACTTCTGGTAGGGAGATGACCCACTGAGAGGCCCTCCTGAGAAATCCACAGCTAAGCCGTGAGGTTTGTTTCTTTTAGGGTAGAAACTGGCTGTCAGAAGCTGGATCTGCCTCAAATCCAAGTCTTCTACTACAGTCCAGTGAAGATCTTAATCTGCAGAGACCTTCTACCAGGTAATTGTAGCACATGTGTTCTCTTGAAGGCTTCATTAACATCAGATCTCTGAAACCTGCTTTTAAAGAAGTCAGGGTTGAACAGGAGGAGGCTTTGAGATCCTCAGTGTTCTGGTTTTTTTCATGAAGAATGACGATTTTAATAATTAATCAATAACTTGATTTGCCAAATACATCCCTGTACCAACTTGAAATCAGTTTATTTAGCAAAATGTTGTTTTGTGAAGGGCAGTGTCACTGTACAATGGAATTAAGATATAATTAATTGTATTACAGCAGCAGGCGTTCGCCTGTGTTCTCCAGGCAGCGCTCCCCAGGCACAAAAGGAACAACACAGTCACCAGGCAAGCAGGTCTGTACCAGTACAACCCTCCTGCAGTGTGAGCCATCCTGGCTCATGTTAAAAAAAAACCAAAACAACCCAGCTTGCAAACATATCACAAATTAATGTTTTATCAACAGCAATCTCAGTGAAAAGATAGTAAATCAGCATTTGTCTTGTTCTTCTGTTACTTTCTAGATATCTCTATATGAGATGTTCCCCAATTACAGAAAAGATAAAACTCCTCCAAGAAGCACTAACATGCTTAACAGGTACAGTACTTGAAATTAAAACAGGTTTACCTAATTCTGGCTGTGTTAATGGGGATACTGGTTGTCAGGTGATGGTTAAAATGAGCATTTCTCCTGCGAAGTGGGTGTGAAAACGTTTAATGCATTAAAAAAAGACAAGTGCCTAAAACTTGCTGTACACTGCGTTATATTTCAAAATACATTGTATTTGCAAGATTTCACAGTTAACATCAGGGGGCATGGAGGACTCTGTCTTTCCACACTGGTCTGGAGAAGACTGAGACCAACTCGAGGCTCCCTCAGGTCAAAAGAAATCAAATAACTTCTTGCAAAAAGCAGACCTAGTAATTTGTTTTCCTGGCTCATGTGCTGCTTCAGATTAAATGCACCTTGTATTTCTGAGTGGATTCCTCCTTCAGGCTACCATTGTGGTGCTGGCAGATGACAGGAAGAGAGGCTCTATCACTTAGGTGAATAGTTGCCACTGCAGCCATGTGAAGACAGATTATTTTAGGGACAATTAAAAGCCAAATCAAGTTACTTTGCACTCTGCTTAGGAAAGGAGGCTCTTAGTCTGACTTGTGTGCTAACAGATACTGCAGTGTAATCATGGCAGTCCAGTCAAGGGTAGATGTCCCTGAGCCCAAGGACTCGGAGCTGTGCTAATCCCACTCACAGCACAGCAACTGTGTCCCTGTCACTGATGGTTTTAAGGTGATCAGTGCTGTTTGCCAGGATTAATGTTCTCAGCTATGGGCAAAAATGAAAGGTGGGATGTCATAAGGGATGAGTGACTGTTAGAGTTTGTTGTTGTTCAAGATATGGGAATCCAGCACTGAGAGATCTTGCTGAGTTGGGATGGTTTTTTTCCCCCCAGACTCCCACAGATAGTATTTCATCTGCTTGAGCAGCAGATGCTTGAGCTTCATACAATAACAGGCTGTTTTTAGGTTACAGCACCAGATCAGAGAAATTGTGATGTTAAGGATACTGCTGGTTGTATCCCAACCAGCTCCAATCCTGCCTGTGGGTAGAGCTGGCATGAGGTGCTGTTGGAGCTGGCAAAATAAGTTGGGCTGCTGCTCGCCCACAGCCTTGAACCAAGTCCCTGAATAAACTGATCTAAAGCAAGGCTTGCTTCACACTTGATTTTTTGTTAGTGTTTCAGGGCACTCACCACTGAAATCTCCTTTGAAGCCCCAAGAACCAGGTGTTTCATCCCGAGAAAAAGAACTAGAGGTAAGCCTTTCTGGGACAGGGAGGATATGTCTGAATTACAGTCAACCTGTAAACCACAGATGTTCGGTGTTTGGGTGGCTGGCTTGGACAGCTCTTAAAATTACTGAGTTGTTTTGAATAGAAGTCCCAGAACAGGACTGAAATACACGTGGAGGGATGAATGGATTGCAGGGATTTTGGGTACTATTGGAAAGATCAGGGAGGTGTTAACTTTTGTTCTTGTAAGAATTACACCTATGAGTGATGTAGAGATGAGAATTTGGCTCCTTCCTTCCCAGACTGCTCTGTATGGCAAGCTGCTGACTGCTAGACAGAAGGTAGCTAATGAGAAGGAAATTCCTCCAGCTGTCTTGGCAACCAATAAGATCCTGGTGGAGATGGCCCGGATAAGGTAAACCCAGCATGCAGGCATGTTGTACAAACTGGGGAGCTTGCAAGCCAAGTCACAAATCCCTTTCCTGCTTCTGTTGGGAGAGTGGAGGCATCTGAAGTGCCTCCCCCAGCTACTAAAAGGTGTTAGGCAGCAATATTTTGAGAATGTCTTATTTTGTTGCATTCTTCATCCTGAACCAGGCCTACGAGCATTGAGAACCTGAAGAAAATTGATGGTGTTTCTGAAGCCAAGTCCACCATGTTGATGCCTCTCCTGGCTGAAATTAAGGACTTCTGCCAAGTAAATGGTTTGCAGGTATGATGAACTCAAGCGTCTTCTCCTTGGCAGGGGCCTTAAGGATGGGATTTGTTCTGCAGCTATTGGACTCCATGGAGTTGTCTTTCTGTTTCACAAAAAAACACTTCGATCTAGCAATGGGAACCAAAAAGCACGCCTAGTTTTTTACTTGTTTTCAGGGAGTCTGTGTTGAGAAAGTTGAGCTCACATTGAGCAGTTTCCCATGCAGACTGAATGCCACAGTTTGTTCTGATGGAATAGTTTCACATGGAATGAGGAATACCTAAGACAATGTGTTGGCCTGGGCACTTTGTTCTGGCTGGTTTTCTTTTCCAAGTTCCTTGGATGACGCCATGCTGTTATTAGTAAGACAGGAACATGTGGGTGTCCATCTGGATTCCCTCCTTGCTTTAGTTTCCCTTCCCTTCTTTACTTTTTTTTTAAGAACATGGAGTTAGGGTCAAAACCAACCTCCAGAGAGATGTTAGTGTTACTTTGTCAGATAACTTCAGGTAATGGGAGAGTGATCCATTGGTTGTCACTGGGATACAATTCATTTAATTCTGCTTTGTCTCACTTAGACCGACACATTCCCCACATCTGAACCGAAGGTTCAGAAACAAGCATCTCCCTGGAAGTGTGCTAGAGCCCTTTCTCCCTCAGAGGAGGTCACATATATCCTGTTCCAAGAGAAGAATTACTCTCTGGTAAGTTCTTGACTGTGGAGGCTTTTGCTTTGCTGAAAACTGACAGCAGGGATGCTTTGTCTAGAGGAGGGAGATGTGAAAGTTCTCTTAAATCCTCTGCACAGTGCTGGATAGGCTGCTTTAAAACTCTGAGGCAGTACCTGTCTCGGGAAATGGCAGATCCTCTTACTTACCTCTGAAGTAGTGGTATGGAAAACTGAGGTGGGATACAGTGATTTTTTTAATGCCACATTAAGCAACTCAAGTTGCTTTGACTTTTGCTTTGCCGCTCCCAAGAGCGGCAAACTTGGTCCCCAAGTTAGAAGTGTACCTAAGGATGAATTAACAATAAATAGCTGGACAATTATTAATGGGTAACTTGATGCTCTGTATCCACTAATCCTGATGATATGCACCGTGTGTATATTCCTTGTGGAGAAATGAGTAGAAACTTGAAATGTGCTTTTTTGAAGAGTACAAGATTCTAGTTGGAAATCCGTCCTTGAGAAAAACAAGTTTGGGTCAATCAAGTCTGAGATGCTTTTCTTCAAGGCAAATGTTATAAGAGGAGAATTTATCCAATATGTGAAAATGAGGGGGGATTTGTTTTGGTGCTGTTATCCATGTTCTGCGTGGGTGTTCTGTATTATGGTGGGCCTCTGAGAGATCAGGTGCACCACAGCTCCTTCATCTCAACTAAGTTCGAGGTGAGGTGTTGCACTCAAGCCATGGAGTTTTGAGAGAGAAACACACTTGGCAAGCTGAAAAAGAAATGAGATAGCTATTAGGAATAATGCAGCGTTTTAGGGAGTTTTGTTGCACTGCCGTGTGCCGGTGTCTCTGGATTGTATTTTGGGAATGACACTTGTGCCGTGTGAATCCCTTGTGCCTTTGTTTCCCTAGAGGGCCATAAGTGATAGCAGATCTCTGCCCCTTGCTGTGGTTGGCACTCACTTGTGCCAGGCCCTGAGAGCTGGCTACACCGTGAGCCTGGAGCGAGCAGGTTTGACTCCTGCAGTTCAGCAGGTCATTCGGGACGTGATCCGCAACCCTCCCGTTAACTCAGGTAAGCACTGCTGGCCTTACCTGAACCTTCTCATGCCTGGCAGAGCCTGGAAGGCTGGGGCAGTGCCAGAGTCACTGCTTTCCTTTCAAGGTCCCATTGTAAAACAACTCTTAACATGATCCATAACCGTGGGGCAGACCCTTACAAATCCTTTGACTCGATTGTATGGAAATGATTGAGACGTCCCTCTTAAATTTCTATTTACTTAAATGTTTTGGGAAAAAAACATCAGCCTGACAAAGTATTCCTGTAAGTACTGGCATCCTCGGAAAACACACTGGGAATTTATCACATGATCTTACAGGTCAAACCCATACATTTTTATCTTCTTACCTTTTCTGTGCCTTAATCCATCCTGTGCTTTAATGAGGTGCAACGAATGTATTTTACAATATAAGAAAACTGGATCGAGGCAAGAAGCTTAAATGATTAATATTGTATTTATATTTTTTCCAAGACACTACCAAAATTCAAGAAATTAGAAGACTTACTCCTGCAAATATTGAGCTGCATCTGATCAAGATGATGATTGCACTATTGGAGAAAGAGGATAGAAATAAATCTCAGGATGGCTTAGGTATCAAAAGAAGGTTGGTGTGGCCTGAAGGGCAGCAGGGAAAAAGAGGAGCAGATCAAGCAAGCAGGGCAGGTGCCTTGTGGAATAAAACACAGGTTAGTAAAAGAAGGTTATAAAGCTGTTCCTCTGTAAAATCATGTTTTCTTGGTAGGAACAGACTAACAGAATGTTGTTGGTGTCTCCAGCAGTGCTTTAGTGTCTCATCTTCTCAATCCAGCTCTCCCTCGGTTTTGAGTAGAAATGCCTCCTCCTCAGAGGAATGCTCAGAGCAGAAACTGAGGATTCTTTTCAGATAAGTGTTGACCTAGGAAGAGGTCAGACCTGTGCAGCTTATCTGTGATTTGTTACACACAAGTTCTTCCCAATATGAAAACTTGGATATGCTCGTTCCTTCATAGCAACCAAATCCGAGTTGTGCCCTTGCTTTGTTTCTGTGCATTGGTACCTAACAACCAACCTGATGTGGGAAAAGAGATTCTTCTACTATGCAGGACGCAGGAAGGTTAAGAGGATGAAAAAGCCAGAGGCAATTGCAGCCAGTAATGTCTCAGTCTTTGGGTTCCTATATTGCTGGGCACAGCCTGATAACGAGTGTCTCCTGGAGGACAAATCTTGGGAAATAAGGAGCTCTTTGTTGCTGTTTGAGAAAATCCAGGATAGTCTGAGCCCTCTGCTGGCCTCTGTGACCCCAAGTCCCAGTTCAGCACCTTGTACAAAGGACACCCTTGCACTGAGTGGCACCTGATGGGAATGGTAAAAAGAAGTACCATACTCCAAATCCTGCTACCTGTGCTGGGATTTCATGTCTGATCCTTACAAGGCTTTGGGCTGATTTCTTAAACATTGGCTCAAATTTTTCAGGCATTGCCATTTTGCCAAATTGATTTTCTTGCTTCCCTGAGTGCTGTTTTGTTTCTACAATATCTGTGTCAGAGGCTTCTTTTTCCTGCAGTTGACCTTCTGACAGTCCAATTGCCTGAGCTCTGATCACACTTTTCCCTGCTACTGTTCCCTCCTGGAGCTAATAGTGGGAACGACATGCTATTAGTAATCAAATTAATATAATCCAAAGGAACAGATTGCAAATCCAAAAGCTAATCCAAACAGTCTTTATTTACTTCTCCTTCAAAAGATATCCTGGTTGTAATAATTCTCTGTAGTAAGCAATTTTAAATCTCTTAATGGATGTTCTTGGATTTGAATGGCCTGACATTGCTGCTGCTTTTACAGGGTCATGGGATCAATCCAGCATCCAAGGAAGGAGCAGAGGAAACCCATCTGCATGTGTTGCCTTTGGCTTCGGTAAGCAGATGTTCTTATTCTAATAAAGCATGTGGTAAACTCGCCATTAGTGAGGATTTTGGTAACACAGGGATGTGTAGCTGATGCAAAAATGTCAGCATGACTGCTGCAACATATGACCAGCAGGATGATATAAAAAACATGAGTTAATATCTCTGTGCTGTTTTTAACTGACACTTTGCCTGTAAAAACACATTTGAAAATATAACACTTGTGAGTCAGAAGTAAATATTTCAAGTTTTCAGAGCCATAGGGATGGAGGGAGTGTTTTTCTCCACTTAAAAAAAAAAAAAAAAGGCCCAAGTACAACTTCTAAGTTGCTGTGTGTTTGAAATGCATGAACTCACTTTGCTCAAATTTTGTTGTGGTGAAATGAATAAAAAATAGGCAGTGCCCTCATTAAGCAGAGGCGTTGGAACTTCGTTGATGAGCGACTGTGACCCAAGTAACATTGTGCTTCCTTTCTGTCGCACCGGAAGGCTGCAGGGAGCGTGGATGCCAGCCAGGCAGGGAGCAGTGGGGCAGCAGGTCCCTCCAAGCCCATCACCCCGGCCTCCTCCAACCAGCCTGCCCTCGATCCCGAGGAGGAGGAGCTCTTTGCTGACTCTCAGCCAAAGGTGAGACCACAGGAGCACAGCCCGGACCTGGTGACTGGGGTGGGGATCTTCAGTAACCAAATTCTCACCTTCTGTCTGGGTTCCAGACTGTGTCTAAAACCTTGGCCTGGCGTGCCAGCCCATTTGTCTCATCGACATCCCTGAGGCAGTGATGCCATGTTGCTTTTATTGTCCTTGCGGTGTCCAAATATCCCACTTTGGAGTGCAGTAGACTGCCACAGGAGACTTTTCCCCCAGTACGTTTTGTCAGCTATCTCGTGGCAGATGCTTCCAACATTTTAAGAGGACATTTGGTTCCTTTATTTTCCTTTCAAGTACAGGGTTCTGTGAGGCTGTGCCGATCACCTTAAGGATTTTTGCACTGGTGTCTATAGGAACACAAGCTGTCTGAACAGACATTAAGAGTTTTTATTTAAAAGAGAGCTCATGTCTCTGACCAGCACCACTTGTTGAACCCCTTGCTTCAGTTTGAAGCTGGATATTGCTGGATATTGAGTGCAAATCTTTCTCAGCCTTGATTCTCAGAGTTTAATTCTTAATCCCTTAGGTACTTGAATAAGGTGCTGGATTTAAGTGAGCCATAAGCCTTCCATGAACAGTTTGGACAGTTCATGGCTCCAGCTGGGCGTGAATTTGAGGAGTAGAGCTGTGTGAGTGAGCCAGGCTGTCGATGTGCATT
>VYZR01107683.1:0-22734 GCA_013400675.1 Oxylabes madagascariensis | reverse complement strand
TGTGTCTGTGTGTGTGTGTGTGTCTGTGTGTGTGTGTGCGCCCGGGCCGCGTTGCCATGGCGACAGGCGGGCCGTTTCCGGGGCGGGGCGCGCGGGGGCTGCCGGGAGCGGCATGGCTCGCTAGGCGGCGGCGGCGCGCGGGTGAGCGGGCGCGCGCGGGGGCCGCCGTGAGGGGACGGGGGCAGGGACCGGGACTGGGACCGGGACAGGAGCGGAGAGGGCCACGCGGGAGCGGCTTCCCCGCTCCGTGCGCGGGTATTGGGGGCGGCGAGGTACCGGCATCCTCCGGCCGGTGGTTTCCGGTCGCCCGCCTGCCGCGCTGCCACTTTGTTCCGTCCTGCCGGTGGCCCTGGGGTCCCTCGTTAACCTGGTACCCGGCTTTCCTACCCTGCTCTGACCGTGACGGCTGGTTCGGCATTCCCATTCACACTCCTTAAGGTTCGGGTAGTGCGCTGACACCTTTACTCTGTTATTTAAGTCCATATTGGGGAAAAGGAGGAGCGAACAAGAAATAAATTGCTCCCCAGGGATGTGGTCAGGGCTCCAGTCCTGACACAGATCACGGAGAGTTTGGACAACACTCCCAGGCCCAGAGTGGGATTCTTGGCGTCTCCTGTGTAGGGCTAAGAGTTGGGCTCAGTGGTGGGATCCTATGGGTCCCATCAAACTCAGCATATTCCGTGATAAACAGATATTTCTGCTCCAAAAAAAATCAGTGACGGCAACACCTTTTTCCCGCCTTTTCCCCGTGGCAGAATCATGGACCCCAGCTTGCTGAGGGAGCGGGAGCTGTTCAAAAAGCGAGCCCTCTCCACGCCGGCCGTAGAGAAACGCCCAGCGCTCTCCTCCGACTCCTCTGCTTCCAAGAAGAAGAAGGCCAAGGTAGAACAAGGGGGCTCTTCCAGCTCAAAACAAAACACAGGTGGGTGGAAGTCTGTCCAGCAGATGCTTGGTGTTTCCCACTGTTTGTCTTTAAGCTGTGGTTTGTTAATGTGGATAACGCTGAATCTGTGAGTTTTGCTGGTGGCTGTTGTCATTCTTTCTCTTGAATTACCACTTTTGTTAAGAAAGTCACCTGCACAACAGGAAAAACCCATTGCCTACTGTGCATATGTGTTAAACCTCATCCCATGGCTTGTTTGCTGTTGCTCTGTTGGAGGAATCACTATTGCCAAAATGGTTCCTGTGAAACTGTGCTTTGGTTTGTGGATTTCGGTGCTTGCTGGGCAGACGGTAGCAGTGGTGTCATTCATTTTCTCTGTGTTTGGCATGTTGGATAGGGCCTGGAGCCACCTGGCCTAGTGGAAGGTGTCCCCATGGCAGGGGCTTGCAACTGGATGGTCTTTGGGCTCCCTTCTGGCCCAAACCTTTCCATGATTTTGTGATTATTTCTGGCAAGAGAGCACCTAAAACATTTAGGTAACTGTAAGCAGAAGGGTATTCATACATGGGATGGACTTTGCAAGGTGCACCTTGTCTGGCTTGCATGTTGTGGTTAGCAGTTGTCCTTGTTTTACCTGGGAGCCAAGCTTTACTCGTGAACACCAGGCGTTCCAGAGGTTTCTGTCTGTTTTACTGAGGAGCTGTGGCGTTTGCCTGGGATGGTGGTGCTGACAGTGCATCTCTCAGTATCAAATAAACAGTTAATAAAGCAGCACCAGAAATAGTGGGAGTGCCTGGAAAGTGCAGCACCGGGGAAGGATTTGCTCCGAAAGCAGTGGCAGTTCTCAAGTGCACTTTCAAAGGTCAGATCAAATGCCAGGAGTTAGCAAACCACAAAACACCCTGCTGTGCAAACTCAGTCCATGCTCATATTTTGAATAATACCACCCGTGGCTCTCTCCTAAACTCCAAAAGAAACAACAGAGCTAAAAACAACAGAGAAAAACGTCAGGGTGTTTGGGAGGAGTGATGCATCTTCTGTCCCAGGGGAAGAGTCGGGAATTTGGGTATGTGTCTGCAGCTTCTCAGGCATCAAATAAAGCATCAGCCAGACATTCTAAAATAAATCAAGGGAGGCCAGGTTTCCATCCATCCCTTTTTCACACTCTCCAAATAAAACAAAATTCTACGTGGAATATCCTAAGCTGCATCACCGGGGGTGAGTGGGGTTTGCTGGGAGGAAGGGATGGGGAGTCAGGAAGAGGGCAGAGGGTACAAATGTGAGTCTGATCTGGAGGATTTGAGCAGATAAAGAAGGTTTCATTTTGTTTCCATGGTTTTGATGGGCTGAGGGTTTCTTTAAGTGCTTTTGTGGCTGTCAGACAATTTACTTACACAAACAGGAACCCAGCGTGGCTCTGAGGAAATAAATTTGATCTTCTATGCTGCTGGCTGCATTCCAGGCAGTACCAGAAAGGTTCCAGGGTTTCTACAACATTTTTGTGCTTCAGAGTCAAAATCCATTGCCTCAAAACCCGCTTCTTATTTCACTTGCCAAACTGGCAGGTGCCTGTCAGGATATGTGGGTGTCAGAGATGGGTCTGGGGAGGTGGAGTGAAAAGCTGATGCTGAGGAATCCCTGTCCCACCGCCCCAAAGAAACAAAAACTGAGGTGGTCAGTCCTAGTTTTGTTGCACAGTGACCACAGAGGTGATAACTGGAGTCACAGTGTTTGTGTGTTGGCCCTGGTAGTCCCTGGGTGTGTGGTGCCCATGGGTCCTCCCTCACGCTGTGGTTCTGTGATTCTGTGATTCTGTGACTCAGAGAACCTGCCCTTGTCACTTTTTGGGGCAGGAGAGGTATGGAGACCACACTGATCTTCGAATGACTGCTCAGCTAAATCTGGCCTGTCTGTGAAGTCTGGCTCTAAGCTTCCCACTGCTCCTACAGCAATTACTATACAGACTTTACTATCATTATTTCAAATCATTATTTCAACAAGTTATTTGAAAAAAATCAAAACTGGTTTACTCGGTTCAGAATAGGAACTGGAAAATAATTTAAATGGATCAAATCTGTTTGTTTCATTTTATTAATCAGTAGCAAATTGCGGCTATGGTCTTTGTCTTAAGACCTTTGTCTCAGTGGTCTCCACCAACAGTAGTCAAGAGCCGAAATCTTCAGGGGCTGTTTGGTGGGAAAGAATCATCCTGAGTCTTCTCTCTGGTACTGTGCAACGGGGCACCTCTATCTTCTGTTCCTTGTGCCCACCCCCATTCCCCTTTGTAGACCTGTGAAATAAAAAGCTGGGATGAGTCCCAAGATTTGTCATTCCATGTGCTTCTCAGAAAGGCGTTGCCAAAGCAGAGGCTTGCACGTTGCACGCACTGCCCTCTTGTGTGCAGCCACGATGGGCATTTTGTGGGATTGCTGCAAGTGTCCAGAGCATTTGCTTTTAGGAAAGAGACATTAATTAATTCAGTGCATCCCAGTAGCTACTCTGGCCTCTTGAGCAGGACTTTCCAGTCTGATGCCGTCGCATCCAGCAGAAGGTAACATGTCATCCTTGTCACCACTGACGTTCATCGTACATCTTTCAGTGAGTCCTGAATTGTCTTGTACTCGGGGCATCGGTTCCCATCAGCTGTGCTTTTGATTTTGAGCTTGAAGCATTCATTCTCTGCACGGGGGACTGGTCCTGGCCAAACTTCACTGTAAGAAGTGTGTCTGAGGTGAGTGGTTGTGAGGATTTGTGGCTGCCGGAGGGCGTTTGCTTCTCCTGGTGAATCGCTGGACTAGCCTGTGCTAGTTCATAGGGCCCTGGGTGTCTTGTGGCTCCATCTCACCAACCAGGAGCAGCACATGTCAATTAGCAAGTCTTCCACTGTGTCCAGGTCTTCTGGAGCTTAGTCATGCTCAACCTGAGAGAGGGATTTGATATCTATTTTAAAAAAGAGATCATTATAGGTACTGGCCATAGCACAAAGGTTTTTTGGACATGGATGGACTGTGACATCATTTACGGCTGTGGCCATTTAGGTGGGTTTTGTTTCCTTCATGACAGGAATGTTTTCTGGGATTAATACAGTTAAATAACTTGTCCCACTTGTAGCTTTGCTCTGGGACACTTCTGTGTGGGTTCAGGAGTGTGAAGGGCTTGCCAGGAGTTACTGATGGCCACACTGTTGGACACTGTTGTTACAGTTGTCATTTTTAACTGCAAAACTTGAATGGCTTTAAAAATCACAGACACAGCACAGCTACAGAGGACTGGTGAGCCAGAGGTGTGAGAGTTCTGTGGTCAAGAGGGGGTGAGGATGGGGTGAGTGTGAACTCTGGGATGTGTCAGCAGGCAGATGAAGTCAAGTGAGATAAATCAAGTGAGATTCTCTTGTGCGAAGTGAAGCTGCCCTCTCTAGCGCAGGGCTGATCCTGGTGTGGCCTCATGCTGGCACCTGAAAGCTGCACATGGACTGGGTGACATCCCCCTCTTCAATGGGGAAGGTCCATGGCCCATCTCCCTGCGTTCTTGGCAAGAACTCCATCAGTTCCAGTTTGACTTTGAAAGTTTGGGATAGGGATGACAGATCCAGCATGTCCAACTCCCTGTAGTATTGTGGTTGCCACTCAAGCAGTGGCCTTGGGGCAGAGAATTATCCCTGATCGTTTCCAGCAGGATTTTTTGGAAGGAGTCAGATATTCTGAAGGTAATGGGTTACGCAGGTCTCAACACCCAAAAATTGTTGGCCAGTAAGGGGAGAACAGTTCCCTGTAACTGGAGAAGTGGAGGAAGAAAGGGTCAAACCACCCTCAGGAGGACTAGAAAAGACCATTTTAGGGACCCATTTCTTGTTGGCTTCATTCTCCTCCCACCACCCTCTCTTCTAAAAGCAAGAAACCCATAATAAAAAGTGCTGCCAAAGGCTAGAATTCACCCAGTCCTCTCCTGCCTGTAGGGTCTCTTGCTCTTCAGCCCCTCTCTCCCAGCTTTTTCCTTACCCCTTGTCTATCTGTCCTGTCCCTGCGTGGTAGGACAACGCTGCTGTCTCTGCACTGAATGTGATCAGACTGTTGAACATTTTATAAGTGTTTCCTTCAGTTAAGCAACACAGTTTTATGCACGTTAGGCAACATTTGTTTGGTCAGGTAGACAAAATTCTATGCTAGTCACTCAATATAAACAGCAAAAGTTCATCTAAAAACAAAAATCTGTTTCCCCTCCCGTAACACTGCAGTAGATTGTCTTTCTGCTAAGCACTTGGAAAGCCTTTGCCAATTATTCCAGCTCACATCCAGAGATAAAATTGCAACCGTGAATATTTAAGTCCGAAAGAAAAAACCACACGACTTGCTCATTTGTAAGGTACAAGAGGCTTCATTCGAGGTGTCAAACCAAGTTCTCCAAGTGCAGGTGCCCAGTGCTTCCTACACCACCTCTGTTTCACGCTTCCTGAAGCTGTTCATCATTGCTCTGACGGGATTGGGCTCATTCTCCAAGTCCTTCACAGTTTTGTTTTTCACGCAGCAGCAACAGTCCAGCAGCTCGTACAGGAAAGCCAACACCACCAGAGAAACTACAGTGAAGATGAATATGATCAGGATAACAAAGCAGGCTGTGTTCCAGTTGTCATGGAAAGGGTAAATTTTTTGCACTTGGAAGCCCAGATACTGGGAAATGGATGTAGTAGTCTCATTCCAGTGAGTGCTGTTGAGGGTTGCCATTCTTGAAGAGCTGTCTGAGTATGCTCACTGGCACAGATTTGGTAGCTGAAACACATAAACAAAGCTGTTGAGGACTCTGTCAATCAAGGACATGCTGTGATATTTATCACAAATTGGAACTGCTTAAACTCAGACTAAGCGCTCAAAGTTTCTACAAACGTGGATTGTTGCATACTCACATTTGCTCATCAAAATATCAAACTCCACCCGTATAAGTTTTGCGATAGGACCGGAACATTTACTGTGGCAGTGTCTGGTTCATGCAGGCATCGTGTGGTGTACGTTATGCAGGAATGAGAGAGCTTTGCTTCTTTATTTCAATTACATGCACAAACAAAGCTTACAAACTAGATTTTCAAGGTGTGCAGTGGTTTCAACCACCTCTTCGTCGTCAGTCTTGAGGCTGCCACTTGCATGGTGTGAAAGGCCTTATTGTTTTGGAATTGCCTGTTAGCACAGACTTGTTCACCTGCAAAACTCCCTTGACTTCAGGAGGGCAGATTTCCTGACCTGTTCATACCCCTGCTCTTCCACTGCTGAGTAGTTTGCGCCGGAGAAACTCGGCTGCCCAGATGTCACTGAGAGTGTTTGGAAATCTTGTTTGTGGTGTCGTATCCATTGGGGTGGATAACAGGGAAAACCCAGCCCTTTCTGAGGAGTTGTTATTTCTTACTTTTAACTCTGCCTCACCCTGGCCCCAGCGCTGTCTGTGCTGCTCTGTGGTGTGGGGGGAGATGAAACAAGAAGTTGGCTTCAGCAAATCCCTCTTTGCTCTATAGGCTAATATAATAAAACCTGTCCAAGGTGCTACAGTAACTTCTGGCTATCTGCTGTGGCTGTAGGACGTCATAATAACCTTTGAATCTCTCAGGGAATGTAAAACTGGGTGTGGGAGGAGGAGATCAACTGCAATCTCCGTATTTCCTTGAGGAAATAGCAAGGAGTTTGTAGGTGGAACATGGTGGTGATGGTGTCTACTAAAGCAGTCTGAGCACCTGTCCTTACAGCTGTGAAATTGTTAAAGAAAGGGATATAGTGAAAACCAGGACCATACTGCCAAACCAGCTTGTGATCTATGTCTTATTTTTATTGTTCCAATGTTATACATTTTGTTTTTTATCCTTCTGTCTTCAATGGGTTTAAATTGAAACGAAAGAGCTTCGTTGTTGGGAAGGTCCCTGGCATTAGCGTTCCATACAGATGTTTACTGGAGCAGTTGCAGTAACTCGCTGTTTCCTCTGTTCATTCTGTAACTGAGTACGCAAATTAGTAATTGAATATACAAAGTATGACTGAGATGGGTGGGGTTAATTAAACTGTTGGTGCGTTTTTTTTCCTTAAACAAAAGTTTACAGAGCAAATCCAGGCTAAAAATACTCCTGGCTTGGGTCAGGTCCCGGCTTCAAGAGAATGGCTTGATTTGGTCATGGTCTGGGAAGGAAACTCAGCCAACCTGTTATGGGGCTAAAAGTCATGAGGGTTTTTGAACGGTTGGCTTGAAGACTTACTTTAAAATAATCCATGAGAGAAAGAGAGAGGAGGGAACTGAATAAAAGGATTTGGAGTCCCCTTTGAGAAGTAATTAAAATAAGCAGGATTTAATTGTGTATTTTAAATGGCAAGAGGATACCTTTGGGAAAGAAAGGAGTTCTGTTTGGAACTTTGTAAACAGATTTCTAAGACTGAAGATTTTGTTGGTATCTGTTACGTGAAAGTTTGCTCACTCTGTAACACCAGGCACAAAAACAGACTGTTTCTGTGATGTAAAATTTAGTAATTTTAGGGGTTTTTTTCATTTACATTGCTCAAAGCGATCAAAACCTGGGGCCACTTAAGGAACCTGTCATGTCTACGTTGCACAGCCAGCACCCTTTGCCAGCACAGCTCTCTGCCAAGGCAGTAGCTCTGTTCCCAGGAGGAGAGAAGCATCTCGGGCATGGCATGGCCGGGCAGGAGCCGTGCCGGCAGCACGGCGCAGTGCAGCAGCCATTCCCTTCCCGCTCCACAGGCTCCATCAGGGCAGCCATGCCCTTCCCACTCCACAGCCACCAGCAGGGCAGCGGTTTGCACAGTGGAGAGATGTTTGTCTTTATGCCAGAAGATGGAATTTAATGCTCCTTGGGGAGGAGGATGGTGATCCCCTTAGATTTGAATGAGGTGAGACAGATAAAGATCGGCTACTCTTTGCTGTAGTTATTAAAATACAAGGCTGAAGTAGCGGTTGCCAACTGTTTAGAATTAAAACAGCACTAATGAGGTTAGTGTCCTTGAAAGCTGTCACAAATGGGCTGATTTCCTGCAGTTTTACTTATTTTGTAACGGCACAGTCCAGGTTCATATCATCAGCCAGTCTGATTTGCAATCAAGTCAGCAATTGTATGTATCCAAAATGCAGTGAGTTAAATATTTAATGAACTGGTTCCTCTAATATCTGCACTAGGTTTTAATTTAAAAGCATTAGCATCTTTGGGCGCTGCAGAGGAGCAGCTTTATTTGAAATCATATTCATGGAGTAGAGGGAAATGACTGGCAGAAAATCCTTTTAATGCAGCAGTGAGGAAGCCCTGTTTAAGAAAGCACAGAGCAGACATCTCGGAGTAAAAGCATTTACAAATCTCAGGTGCATTCTAACTCGGCTGCTTGCCTTGTATCAATGGCTGCTCCAGTATTTCCCAAGATATCAGCAGGCAGTGGGATTTTCTCCCTACCCAGTGCATACCACATTTCTAGAGCAGGTTTCTCATCCACGCATACGAATCTCTTTTAGGCAGCCTGATTTACGGAATACCCCCGGGAGGTAACATTTCTCACATTTCAGCTGGAGCTGTCTTTGTTTTAAGGAAAACCCTTTCGCTGTCATTTCTGTGAAAACACATCGAATCAATCACAAGGAGTGTGAGGCTGCAGGAAACCAGCCACCTCCCCTGTAAGGACGAAATCCATTTTGTTTACTGAATCTTGGCTTGTTGTATTAGCTTTGCCGTAAGATGGAGTGGTCATCAATTTTCCATTAGTGCACAGATGGTGAAAGTGCTTGTCTGATCGTGCAAGACAAGCTCCTCTGCATTCAGCGGGATAAACCCAGCTCAGCCTAGAGAAAAATCATTCTCATTCCAAGAAGCTTTTACAGGCTCTCAGTTTACAGGCATATTTTCTTTCAGTAATCAAGATAAACCTCAGAGAATGTTATAAAATGATACACACCTACCTCTCGTGTGAAAGGATGCTGAGAGAGCGCCGTTCTGGTCCCTTTTTTTAGTGCAGCCTATGGCACAGCTAAGATGGAGCTTTCCTTCCATTGGCCAGAGCACGATGCTGCTGACAACTTCCTTTCTGCTCATTTGCATCGAGTCCTCAACCCCAGGAGTAAATCATTCATAAATATGACTCTTACTGTCTGGAATAAGAAGCAAACCCCTCCCTTTCTCGTTTTTTGGGATGGGATGAGCTCATTAGGAGAGGAGCTGCGCTGGGAGCGCTCGCTCGTCGGCCACGACCCACTCTGCTTTGTGCTGGAATCAGCCATCAAACCATGACGTTTGAAGTGTTAATATCTGCAGATTTCCAGCCTCACCCTGCGATTAGGTTCTCTTGTCATGAACTGTAGCAGGCTGCAACCAGGCAGATTAAACAAGATAATCTTCCTGATTCAATTGACAGAACAAAAACATGATAAGTCGTCTTTAACTGTTTGTTGTACCTCTGAATTTTTTTTGGTCACTTCAGACCTCTCATTCCATCCATGATTTTTCTATTTATTTATACAATGTCATAGACATTAAAATTAATCTTAAAAGGAACCCTGTAGGGGAAAATCCCTATGGGCCGCACCTTCAGGGGAGCTGGCTGTAGATTTTCCTCCTTTCACCATCTTAATTTAGTACACAGAATAAAATATTCTTCTGTAACTGGAGTTACACTGATTCTTCTATGTTAATTTTAGAATTGTTGTGCTGTGTAAAGCCTCTAAGATGATGTCATGTAACAGCTTCACAATTCTGTTGTTTTCTCTCGCTTCACTGATTTTTCCACAGAAATAATAGGAGCTCCGTGTCTCTGAGATAGCTGTTGTCCTGTCAGATGTGCTTAGAAGTCACCAGAGGATTAAACAATCCCCTTGGTGACAAAGAGATGATGTTCTTTTTCTGGAGTATCTGGAATTCCAAAAAACTGTTGCCATTAGGTTTGAGCAATGTTGTGCTGGTAATGAGCCTGTGGCTTGTGATAGTGGTTTGTGGATATTTGAGTTTAATGTGCTCTGCTAAGAGCTGACATTAATGAAATGGTCATTAACAACCTTGCAAGAATTTTTGAAATGAAAATTAGCAAACCCAATGGTAAAGACAACCAGAGGGGGTTCTGAGTTGTGGTTCCAGTTGTGCTACACACCAGGTTGAATTGGTTTGCATTTGTGTGCGTCTGTTTAATAAATTCTTCCCTAGAGCTACTTTAAACAATAATTTTTAAAAAAATCACAGCCTTCCTTTACCTGCTGTGTAACCACTGAGTGCCTTTTGGGAAGAAGGGAAACTTTCTGCCCCCATCTCAGCAGCAGGAAGGTATTGGTGGAGCAAGTGCAGTGCATTATTTCAGTGTGAATTAACGTAGCGTAAATGATTATGGGATGCTAAGCCACCAAATTAAATGTGTTCTCTTGTGACAGAAACTCTGCAGCCACTTGCTGCTTTCTTAACTTTTTATTTGTGGTGTTCTGCTGAGGAATGTTCCAGAGCTGTGCCCTCTGAGTCTCTGGGTCTGGATCAAGATGTGTGCAAGGACTCACCCGAGGGTGGCTGCTTCTGCCACTCCTGTTTCTGTCCATAGTTGTCATTCCAAAAGCTGCTGGAAGTAGAGTGAGAAGTGGTGGAGCTCAGAGCCAATAGGAAGGTATGGAAGCATCCTCTAATTGTTTGTTTTCTTTCCTTGTAGATCACAGCAATGGATCGTTTAACTTGAAAGCCCTTTCAGGAGGCTCTGGCTACAAGTTTGGAGTCCTTGCTAAAATAGTGAATTATATGAAGGTATGGTGTTCTGGTGTAAAATAATACTGGTTTTAAATAATTTAATTATTTCTTGTCCTGTGGTAGCTGGAAAATGCTGAATGTTTCAACCTCTGAAATTCTTTTACTGCAAGAGTGAGAATTTCAAGAAACTGCTTGTTTAAATTCAAAGTGCTGTCAGTAAATGAAATTGTCAGCATATTGTTCCATAACTGAAATCCTAATTATGCCAGGTCATTTTACAACCAAGATAATGGGGTATATTTGCAGGAATTTCAAGATGCTGTCGGGTTTTGGGATTCATGGGCTATTGATCAAAATGAAGTGTAATTTGGTGCCCATCTTACTTACCTTTTGGTGATTGAGTGGCTGAATCAGGTGAGTCCAGAACTGTAATAGATCCTGTTTGTTTTTCCAGACCCGGCACCAGCGCGGTGATACGCACCCATTAACCCTGGAGGAGATACTGGATGAAACACAGCATTTAGATATTGGACTCAAACAGAAACAATGGTTAATGAGCGAGGTAAAGAAAACACTTGTTTCAGATTTTCATTAAAGAATTCTGATAAACCTGAATTATACACCTTTATTAAATTATTAAATATGTAATCCCTCCTTCAAGACACTACTAAGTCAGGCTGTAACATTCCTTGCTGCCAGCACTAGTGTTCGAGGGAACTGAAACCTCTGCTCTGTCAGTGTTGGTTGTGAGGGAAGCTTGACTTTGCTGAAGTCTTTCAAAAGGTAGCTCCAGGTTTCTTCCATAATGAACCGGAATATCAAAATGGAATGGAAGAGCTCCTCCCCAGAAGAATATATAAAATTATTGCTGAGCTTTTGTCAGATGAGAAAAGGTAAACAAATACCCTGCAACACCAAAATTGGGTCCTTTCTCTGTTTCTCTGTGTTGTGGTGAATTATGCCTAGGCTGGTGGATCTAGGATCCAAGGATTTAAAATCCGTTTAAACTCAAGCCTCCAGCCTGGCAGCTGTAATATGTGGCTCATGTGCTCAAAAGCACACCAGAAAAAAAGTAGGAAGTGTCTGCACTGTTTCAAGGTTTGAAATTTCTGTCCCTGTTACAGGCTCTAGTCAACAATCCGAAAATAGAAGTTGTGGATGGGAAGTATGCTTTCAAACCCAAGTACAACTTGAAAGACAAAAAGGCTCTGCTCCGGCTCTTGGACAAGCATGACCAGCGAGGGCTGGGAGGAATCCTTCTGGAAGACATCGAGGAGGGGCTGCCCAACGCACAGAAAGCCATAAAGGTGAGGAACACGTGTCTGCAGTTCAGCTGGTTCACTTCTCAGAGGGAAGAGAGACACTAAGAGTTTTCTCATGAGTTGTTTCTGTTCTTTTGGTAACTCAGAAGCTATTTCAGCAGATCTAATATTGTGGCCTTTTCTGTATTTCATCCTTTACGTTCAGATTTGCCCTGATGTCTCAGCACAGCTCTCAGAGCTCTTTCTCTGGGAGCGTGATCTCCCACATTCCAATTGTAGGCATTTAATTCTGCTTTCACACCTTGACCTAAGTCTTCTGAATCTCATTTTTGGTTTATTAGTGTAGTCGTGTTTCACGGCCAGCTACTTTGCAGCTTCTCCAGTTTGTTGTTGCTTTTTGTAGCACAAGGTCTGGCTCTGTTGGAGCTGGGGACCTTCAGCTTGGAAACGAAGTGATTTTGAGTTGTTCTTTTGCATTTGTTTTTGAGGCTTTAGGGGACCAGATCATCTTTGTTAATCGCCCTGATAAGAAGAAAATTCTTTTCTACAATGACAAGAGCTGTCACTTTGCTGTGGATGAAGGTAGGTGTTGTTTTAGGTAGGTCTCCATGACAGTTGATCTGAATTCATTTTAAGCACCTCTGTGTATCAGCAGTCTTCAGGTAGAGCAGTTCTTTTAAGGTGATAATGAAATATTAGGCGTATCCAGATGTGAGGGGAATGTTTCTATTAAATGATGCTAGCGAGACCAGCGAGTGAGTCCAGTGGTAGTATCCTCTGCCTTATGGTGAGTACACTGGAACATGGCACCAGGAATCCGATAGCTGTCTTCAAGAGCAGCAGTACAGAAGAGACTAAAAACCACCTCACTGTGAATAAAATGACATCTTGCTGCCTAAGGGGAAGCCAAAAAACCCAAAGGAATGATTTGTGGGTGCAAGATTTTTGTTGGGTTTTTTTCCAGTTTATTAACCATGTGCCTTTTATTGGTGAGTGCAGCAAGAAGCCATAAATGGAACAGAAGGAGGAGGCACAAAGGGATGAGATGCAAGCAAAATTCTTGAGAAGAGGATGGTTACAACTGGGAGGAGAGCACAAATCTGGGGCAGTGCTGCTGCCCAGGGCTGGAGTGGATTTGGGGCTTCATAAGTTCAACGTGTTTGCTGTGTCACAAGTAGTGGTAAAATCCTCTGGTGGCATTTTATGCACAGAAATTAATTACAGAAATTGGGGTGTGTTCCAGTAGTGACATTAATTCCAGCATCAGGTGTCTCTAAATGCAGAAAGGGAAAGGCAGTCTGTATCAGAAGATCTTATTTTGAATGACTCAGTGACACTGAATGCTTTCTTTTGTTAATGTATTGTTCTTGTAACATGACACATAAAGCCATTGCATCACACAGCATCACATTATGTATGGTAAAAAAAAAGGGTTTTGATACAAATTTGAACTGCTCTACTTACAGGACCACAGGAGGATGCATAAAGATCTTTCTTCCTTTGCCTACCTCCAAGAGAATCTTTATTTCTGACAGAATTTAGCAATTGAAGACGTGTATCATTAACTGTTTGTTATGTACTGAGAGTACAAGTTTGTAAACTCAGTAATAATAGCTTTGATTCACAAAAGTGATTAAGTAGAGGTGACATCTACAGCATTTAAAAATATGAAAAGCATTTCAAAAGGTTGAAGTTAATTTCTTTTTAAACAGTAATTTCTGTCATTTCTTGGTAGTGGCAGTGAAACTATGCAAAATGCAGAATGGATTCACTGGGAAATTTCTGATTTCCGAATGTTCAGGAGTTTACCATGAACCCTGTCATTCTGTTGAGGTAGTGCCTCTTTAGTCCATCAGCCCACTGTTTTTTGGGGATCTGAACATGGCCAAAACATTTAGAAATCAGTGCTCTTGCAGTAACTTTTGGGAACGAGCTTTTAAGTTTTAGCCACTGGTTGTATCATAGTCGTGTTGCTAAATGAATGTTTGTTCTTGTGCAATTTTTCCCAGATAGCAGGAACCCAACCACACTAAAAGAGTTTATCAGAGGGAAGTCTCTACCCTGTTGCTATTAGCTTATAATAACTCCAGGATTAACTGTGAAATTTCATAACAGAGCCCATTTTGTTAAGGTGTAGACAGAGGCATCAGGCAGCCAGAATGAATCCTGGGCTCTTCTTACACAGGACATGCTGTAGCACACCCGTGATTGCTTAGGAGCAAGCAGTGCAAGAGGGAGGAAGAGGTTAAAAAACTGTTGCTATCAGAGGGAGGAAGAGGTTAAAAAACCCCTTTAAGACGCCTGGCCTCCTGCTGAAGGGAAGGCATTTAAGCCTGCAGTGTGTGTTCTGAAGGGATCCAGTTGCAGTGTTTGTAGTTCAAGGTGCCTCTGCTTCCCTTTATCCGCAGGTGGCAGCAGCTTCCCATCGGAGCCAGAAGTGATGTTTTGTTGTTGCTCTGTTCCTGCTGGTTTTGGTTTTCCTTTTGATGCTTTGTTCTGAGAGGGGGCAAGAATATTTTCTCTTTTGTGACTTTTGTGATCCACCTGCGTTATTGCCACAGTGCTGGAAAACACCCCTGAGTAGGTTCACTCACTGCAGCTGGAGCAGGTCCTTTTTCCAGCCATGTTACCCTGTGATGAAGGAAACCCATCCTTCCCCAGCAGCTTTGCTTTAGGATTCTTTCCAGAGCAGCAGAAGGGTGTCTCTTAGGGAGTCACTGGCAGAAATGTCTGTGCACAGGATGAGTTATGACACGTCTCTGCCTTAGCAATGCTACTGCAGCTCATTATCTCCGGCAACGTTAAAATGAAGTTTTTAAAAGACTGCAAAATAAGCCTTGAAGTGTTGGCAGACTCTTTGATCTAGCAGCCGATGACAGTTCAAAATATGTTTCTAGTTTAATGTTTATCCTCAGAAATAAGGTCTCTCTGCTCCTCGGTGCACAGTGCTGCCGTATGACATCCCAGTGCAGAACATGTGTTGGCTGAGGTTGATAGCCTTGAGAAGTCGGGTGTCCTCTCCTACTGCTGCCTGAGCTCCATCAGCAGAGAAAGAGGAGCTGCCAGGGCAACTTGGAGCTCGCTGCCTGGAGCAGTGGGAGGACCTGCTTTCTGGCAGTGCCTGCCTCTGCCCTTGATGGCTGAAAGAGCTTTTTTTTCCTCCCCCTGTGAAAGTAAATCCCAATGTATCGCAGCAACGGAGTGGTGCCTATATATCGTGATCTCAAGGGTACTGGAGAAGGTTTTAGCAGTAAGGAACGGCTTTTGTGCTTCCTTTTATGTGATTAGCTGAGGAAGGTTCAGATTGCATGTGTTCCTTCTGGACTTCCTGGCTAATTAATCTACTGTCAGTGGCGTGGAGCTGAAAGTGTTTATAAAAGCAGGGCCAGATTTCAGGTGCTTCAGCCAAGTCAAACGCTGCCTTTTTGTGCTGGGGCGAAGCACTTTGCATGTGAACAAGGCTTTGCTCCTGTGCTGAATGCTGAAAGGCCAGTTTGATTGCCTAACTGCTAGAGATTGTATCTTTCCCAGCTGAATGCCTATAGGAAGTATTTTCTTGCTAAAAAATTTGCATACTTAATTATTTTAAAATTCTTCCTAAGCCTTTGAAGGGCTTTAGAAAATGGCCAAAGCTTCTTAAATTTAACACTGTAAAAACTGCTTGGAATCAGTGCTGATTTATGGCCATGGTGGTCCAGGGACAGCACAGATTTAGCATCAAGCACCTTTTCCTTCTGGTATAAATCCAATGCTGTGTTCCCTGGGACTGTTAGGACTGTTGTTTCTTCCCTTCTACATTGTTGTTGTCTGTTTTTGTCCTTTGCTCAGCTTTTGGCTTGGCTCACTGAAGATTTTTAAGCTGTTTTTAATCTCTGGCAGATTTTATTACCTGTGTGATGTATCAGTTTATCTCCGCAACCATCTCAACCTTTCTGCAAGAGCAGGTGAGGCAGTCAGAAGTGCTGGATAAGCCTCTCCAAAGTCACCAGGCAGTCATTTACCCATGACTTCATTCCCCAAATGTAAGCATTTATAGAAAGGAAGTGTGTTAGAGTATAATCACTCAGGGTATGTCAGTGCAAATTGTTTTCATCTATGAGGCACCTCGTGATGCTGTAAAATCAAGGTAACTGTGCATCCTTACCCCTTGGGTATTTCAAAGAGAGAAGGTGTCGGCAAAATCTTCCTTACACTGCCCTCTGCTTAGCTCTGTGTTGCTTCCTGCTGGTCAGAGCTCGTTGTTTTGAGCCTGTGCACGCAGACTTCGTGTTGCTGGAGATGTCAGCAAACATCTAAACTGGCTTTTCAGCCAGCTCCCGGTCTCATTCTGTCCTCTCAGTACTCGGAAGCCCAGAATTTAGCTCTCTGGAGGAGCAAGGAAGCAGCCTGTGAGTAGTGTTGATTCTGTCCAGTTTCTGAGTTTAAGTGTTGTAGTAATCAGTTTGTAAGATATTGTGTATAGGATTTGTTCATGACACTTGCCTCAGTACTGAGATCACAGCTTTCTGCCTCCTCTCAGGAAGATCTGCATTGGAACCAGGACTTGAAAGCTCTGTGGAAAATGCAAATCTCTGTGAGGGTTCAAAGCACCTGCATGGCTTTGACCAGAAACCCTTGGGAGATTTCTCCCCTGGGGATTTTTTCTGGGCTCTGTCTTGTCAAAGCAGCCTAAGCCGTGCAGGGATTGTCAGCTTGCCTGAGTGCAGCCTGCTGCGGTCAGGTGAAGCCTTGCTGTCTTTTTATCCTCCTGTGGCCATTTTACTTTTATTCTGGCTGATGTATAAAATGATTTAGTGGCTCTGAGAGAAGAGTCTCTCCCCTTTTCTGTGCTGTGATGGTGTCAAGATCACCCAGCAGTGAACAGGACACGAAGAAGGAAAACTGAATGTGCTCTGTAATCATAATGGCTACAGGCACCACAGGAATGCATACATCCCAACCTGTTCTCCATGGCTGGCTGGAGCAGGCCAGCATGTGGGGAGCTTCCTGCTCCAACCATCCCCTTCCACTCCTCACACCAGCTCTGAGCTCCTTGTGCCCTGTCCACAGAGAAGAGAAAGACCTTGGGATAAATGGATTTGGTATATTGAAGCCTTCCCTAGGAGCTGCCTTCTGCCGCTGTTGTCTGCTCTTCAGACACATAGCACAAAGGCCAGAGTGACAGCATTTCCAATTCTTCTTAAGGAAACCGGGAAAAATCTTTCCCTATGTCAGATCAAGGGTATATTTTCTGAGGTGCAGAAGTACCACGGCTACAAATGCAGAGGGCTGTTTCTTGAGAGCTGTAGTTATTGCCAGCTTTTCCCACAGGTTCTCATATTTCAGAGAGTATGTCACAATAATTCAGAGAGTGTATTCCCAAGGTCTGAACTTTCCCGGGCTGATAGGGGCATAGTCCTTGGAGACTTAAAAACCTGACAGGTAATGTGTAAATGGTTCAGTGCCAGCCATTCAGCTGCTCTCTTTCTTCAGACCTTGCATTTAGCCCAGTGTCTGGTGTTACACCAAGTCAGTTTTGTGATGAGATGATGGATGGATCTCCCTTTCCTTTTAGATGACACACTAAGTGCAGACAGCTCATATGCACTGAAGGGTGGCAGCTCCCTGTGCTTCTCCACCTTTTTCTCCACTATACTTTTAGTTCCAAACCTGTCCTTCAATATGGAGTGTTTCCATGTCATTGTGACTCCCTCTTTCCTGGGTGGTGAAGTATTTTAAAGCCCTACATGGAGCTCCAGCATGGGAAGAAAATTCTTCTGCAATTACTGCAGTCAAAGCAAGTAGTGCTGAAAGCAACCTGATTTATGGAGGAGTTTTTAAATGGAGTTGCAGAATATGATACAGCGACTCTGGTGGGGCCAGTTAGTGGATTAAATTATCTGTATGTAAAGTCCATTTTAGCTCTGCAGTTTTGGATCTTGGTGCCTGTTCCATTTGTATTTCTTGGCCAAGTTTAAAAGGTGGATGTGAAGCTGAAGTGATGTTATAACCATGGCACTACAAGAAATGCAGAGCACTGTAGTTAGATATTAACTGTGATCTGCACTTCTGTGCATGCTGATCCCTGAAGAGCTGACCATTTATTTTCTAGTGTTTAATTTTTCACTTCTGTTCCACAGAAGAATGTAAACCTGTTTAACCTTAAGCACCTATCCTCAGCTCTCCTTTTTTTTGCACCAGGGCGGATTTGTCCGTATATCCTGAACTGTAATGAGGAGACACATTTGTTTGCAGCAGGATATTATAAATAATAAGAGAACAAACCTTCTCCACTTGCTGCAGCAGGATGAGGTGAGGGGTGATAGCAGGCACCACCAGCTGTGCTGAAAGCCTGGAATCCCCCTCAAAATGGATGAGCAGATGGAGAATGTCTTGGCTACAGTGTCAGTCCTTGCATTAAGGGATGTGCACACTGATCCCGGGGTGCTGGATAGCCTCTGTGAGAAACAAGCTGTGAGCTGTCTGCCTGTAACCAAAAGTAGTGTTTTGACAGGTTTTGGTTCTCTTCAAAACCACTGTATTACCAAAAATGAACACTGTTGTTCTTCACTGGTGTAATTCCTTTCTTTTGTTTCCTGGAAAGCTGGAACAGTCTCTTACTCTTGGCAGCAGGAAGAAGAAAAACACCTGAGACTCGAGGCACGTATTTGCGTAGAAAAACAAGGTGCCTTAGGTAGGGAGTTGTTCCAAGGGCAGGAACCGGGTTGGTTTTGTACACTTCCGTTTGGTTGCAGTGTGCCCAGAGCTGGGGTATCTGTGGTAAACGGGCACTGGAGCATCTCAACCCCTGCTGCAACAGGACAGATGCTTAAGCATGCTGAGGTTGTGGTTGTTTTGACAACTGTATACTAAATTTATCTGGAAATAAAGGGAAAAATTTAGTCTTGCCTTGCTATGTGTGCCTCGTGTTTTATTTATAGTTTGTTAGCCAGACCTGCTGACAGGATGTATCTTAACTCCCTGCCTGGGGAATGAAGGGAGGTAGGATCGTACCAGCCGCTGCCTGGAGAAGGCATTCCAGAGGCTCTGTGAAACTTTACGTGAGGCAGAAAGTGTGCAGGCAGATGGCAGCTGCTCTAATTAAGACTTACTGTCTCTGTCTGTTTTCCTGCTGCTGTGGTTTTTAAGGTGTCTCTCTTCTTTTTAACACCGGAGGAATTTTAGTACTTTGTTATCTGTAGAGCACGGTATGGATCATACTGCAGTGATAGAGGAGCTCAGAGCCACTGAAGTAAATGTCTTCAACCTTCAGTAAATTGGAGGATGGGATGACAAGTCTCCCAAGTCAGTGGCAGCTGAAGATGTGTAAATAAGGTTGCCATTTATGGTTAGTGATTGCCCTTCATCAGGCTCTATGAAACGCATTCACAGCCTACACAGCTCTAGAGATTCCAGGCAAAAAGAGACTCCCATAGCAAATAAACATGAAAATCACAGGTTGCTTCTGGGTGCTCCTGATGCTGAAGTGCAGTTTAGCTTGAGGGTGTTTTGTTGTTGTTTTGTTGTTGTTCTGTTGGTTGGAATTTCATCTTTTTGGGCTTTGGGTGTTTTTGGCAGTGCATCAGCATTTGGAGCGGGTAAAGGCTGTGCTGAGTGAATGCCTGCTGGCAGTGACAGACTGACGTGCCAGAATGTTTCAGTGTTTGGAATCAAGTCTCTCTCCTTCCCTGCCTGTGGGGTCTTTGCCCAGGGTTTGCTCGCTGGGATATATAAAACCGGGTTTGTCGTTTCAGAATTCCAGAAGCTGTGGAGGAGCATTCCCGTGGATTCCATGGATGAGGAGAAGATAGCAGAGTATCTGAAACGACAGGGTATTTCTTCCATGCAAGAAACCGGACCAAAGAAAATAGTAAGAGATACAAATTATAGATCTTCCTAGGAAACCCCCCCGTTCCTGATCCTGCAGTGTTAATTCCAAAACCTGTTGGTGAGCCTGTGCACGGCTTCGTGGAGCTTGGGGGAGTGCGACCACTGTTAAAAATTGGAAAAACCAAGTGCTGCAGCCAGCAGTCCGATATTTTTATGACTCGTTAGAGCCAATTAATCCGAGCAGCATCAAAAGAGGGCAAACGCCAGGAATCCCCATGAGCTCCACAGTGGGAGATTCTGCTTGAAGCTGTACAATAGGTCAAGAGTAGCAGTATTTTGGGAGAAAAGGGGGGGAGGGTGGGGGGGATGGTGTTTAATTTTCTGCTAAACAGCTTTGAAATCCTGATGGGATTGTGGATAGAACTATGGCCCATGTACCTGTTTCTCTACCAGCATGGGATGGTTTGGAACCTGCACTTACAAATGCCAGCTTTACTACTGTGCCTGGGATACCACGGCTCTGCTCTGTCCTCAGGGTCATCTCCCTGCCTGGATTGGAATTGGATGCTGTTGCTTCTCCAGGAGCCAGCACTTCCCTTCCCTGCCCACCCCTGGTTCTGGCAGAGCTCATCTTTCGCGGCAGCGGTGGACCAGCACGGTGTCACAGATGTCAGGTCAGATGTCACAGATCTTCTGACTCCTGTTTGTTTCTTCTTGCAGGCTCCCATTCAGAGGAGGAAGAAACCTGCTTCTCAGAAGAAACGCCGGTTTAAGACTCACAATGACCACTTGGTTGGAGTATTAAAAGATTACTCTGATGTGGTTCCTGGCAAGCAGTGAGCGGTTGAATTCTGGAGCAAACGTGCGTTTCTAGACGGGCTTTCTGCTGCTGGGGCTTGGTGTCTGCTCACAGGAGGACTGACTGTATATAATAATGTGATGTGTTTCCCCCACCCCAGCAACTGCCGAGGTGAAACAGGTCAGTTTAAGAGCAAGTATGAGCTACTAAATTTAGAGGTTAATTTAATTAGCTAATGGGAAACGTGTCTTTGAGTAAGAGGTTCTCACTAGGTGCCTGTTGGCATAGGGTGATAAATGGTGCTCAGCATGTAATGCAGGAATTCCTGCTCAGTGCTTAACTCTGCTTTTACATTGCTTAATGGGTATTTACCTGGAATTACTTACAAGGGGCTTTCTAGTGGGATTGAATGCAGCATTTGTTTTACCTGTTTCAGGAAACTTTCCTAAAATCACTGCAGGCAAAGTTTCTTTCACAGTCAAATACACCCACGGTTTGTATGCTTCTTCTTTGCCATGGGACTGAGCTTTACTGAAAGGCGGTGATATCTGAGACTCAAACTCAGAAAACCCCCTCTCCCAAAATCCCAGCAGGCTGTGGGATAGGATGCAGCCAGAGCTTCCTAATGTTAATTAGGAATTGCCCTTGGCAATGTCTCCTCACTGTTGCGGGTACAAGTGTGTTGCACCTTCTGCTCTGTGCGCAGGAGGGAAATAAAATGACGGTGTAATACTGAACTGTTTTTTTCTTCTTCTAAGTAATAAATTTACAATACAGCTTTCCAGTGTTGCTTTCTTAAAGAATGAGAGAATCGGCAACTTTTGTGCTTGTTGCATTTTCCTTTTCATGGAGGTGAAGGAATCTTTGCTATATTTTTATCCTCTCACTGACTTACTCTTCTAGGCTAACGCTGTCATCTTTTTAATGATGGCTGGGGAGAGGGGCGGAACCACCTTAAATGCGAGCTGCCTGTTACATGCCTGATGTTGTGTGCAGCACAGCCTTACATGGAATGTGGCCAAATCATATCCTCTTGATAACTTATTTTGATGTTCTCAACCAGAGTCAGTCAATGCTGATCCTCTTTTCATGGCGCTGCAGGAGAGGAGCTGTTTCTCTGCTCTTCCAGGGTTAGGATCAAAGATAAAAGAGGTGCCTGCAGCTCCCCACCGATGGCAGATTGCTGCTGCCTGAGCACAGGCTGTTGTCTTGCTTGATGCAGCCGGGGTCGAAGCAGAGGCCGTTGGATGTGGACACGTGAGCAGATGAAGAATGAGGCTTTGTTGCTGTCGCACTGAACAAGTTCTGTCAGCTTGGGGAAATATGCTTCTGTAAGTGCAGCATTTATCCTTCTGGTTTTAAAGGCTGCTCTTCTGAGAAACAGACAGTGCTTCCAGCGTTGTACATGTCAACCCTGTTAAAGGAGCTGCCAAATGCCATTAGGAGGTTTCTTCTGTTACTTTATATATATATATTTCATGCTTTTTATATATATATATATATATATATATCTAAGAGCATGCTGCTCCAGATGGTTTTGAAACTCTTTTTCTTTCCTATATCTTCCAGGTCAGCACAAACAATTCCTCTTGGCACTTTTTAGTTTTCCGTTACAGTTCTGCTTTAAGTACCTACCAGCACACTTGCAAAACTGTTCACCGCTCTTCTGTCATCTTCACTCAAAGAAAAAAAGGTTCCCTTCCATCTACTGTATCTTTGAGCAGTGATTTTTGGTGGTAGTGCTTGCACAACACCAGAGCTCTGAGTTGCCTTTCCTGCCTTTAGCAAGTCTCATGGAGTAACTTCCCAGTTATCTGACATCACACTGCCCTTTCTCTATGAAGCAAAGCTGGCTGTAAGTTTGGCTACCTGCTTTGTTTCCCTGCTCAAGTGATTAGGATAATAGAGTCTGAGTCTAAAGAAAACGCCTCCAGCTACTTTGAAAGATTAAAAATATGTTAGGTCAATAAACAGGAGAGCAGAAAAGGGAAAATTACTGTGAGCTCTGTGTGTTGCACTGGCCTTGTCAGGCTCCAGTGTTCAAAGGAGCAAAAAGGTCCAGGTGGTGTCCAGTTGGAAAGACTGAATTAGATGCTTTGCCTCAGTGGTGGATGTCTTCTCCTCTGCAATAGTAGCACAAAGGGCATAAATAAGTTTAGCAGTTTGTTAGGGTAAAATCTAAAAAACAGCTGAAGGGGAGCACACGTTGGCCTGTTAGTGGTGTCATGGACTATAGACAAGCAGTGGTGAAGAAAACAAGTTCAGACAATAAGCACAGAATTGTAGAATCCCAGAC
>VYZR01107645.1:0-14683 GCA_013400675.1 Oxylabes madagascariensis | reverse complement strand
TTGGGACATTGACCAGGAGCAGCCAGGTGCCTGTGGTGCCCAAGCCTTGCCTCACGAGCTTGTGCAGGACATTTCATTTTGTCTTTGTCTTGGGAGGTGACATTTCACAGCTGCTGCAGGCAGGTACACATAAAGCTGTGCTAGTGGGTGCAACCCCTGCCAGCCCTCACCACCAGTCTGGTGCTGCTGTGAGGCAAGGAGGGGGATGGCCTCGGCAGCTCCTGTGGGATTGCAGTCCCAGCTTCCTGGCCCTGCAGCCCTCCCTTCTCCCTGTCTTTGTGCTGGTCTCCTCCAGCTGTGTCAGTCCCGGCAGATCTGGAGCGTGTGTGGTGTTTTGGTGCAGCTGCTGAATCTGTTCGACTTGCATCACTCGGTCACTGTTCAGGCTTATAATCAGTGTAAAATCTCTGGGGTGCAGCTATTTACAGAAAAAAACCAACCCACTGCACCCTTCCAGACTTGCATCAAACAAGAGTTTTATTCTCATTAATTGAATTCCTCTAGAGTCTGATAACTTGGGCATGTTGAAATCAGATAAATACAACCCTCCCTCCCTGAGAGCTGTGTAAGCCTTTCCTTAACTCCCTGATCAGAGGGGACTAGGCTTTGCTAAGTAAGTAGCTGAAGATGAAAACTTCTGCATACGTCTGCTCATCGGGGAGTGTAGGCAGGAGGATGCTCAGAGTGGTGTATCAGCGGAGGAAAGATTTACCTCATCCCCCACCCTTCCTTTTCTCAGTTGATTAGGAAAGGTTTTTTGTTTTGTGAAAAATGCTGTTTAGTCACCGTCAAACACATCATCTGTGTCTAGAAGCTGGGACGCTGCTTTCTTTCAGACCCTCAGATAAACCTGCAGCCCTGCTAAGTGGCAAGTCTGCTCTTGCTGAAGTCAGGGTGTATTGCCTTTGGAGCATCTCTCAGGCAGTGCTGCCCCGTCTCATCTCGTGGGTGCTGAGACACATTGCAAGGCAGAAGGGCATTTGAACTGGTGCCCGAGGTGTGGTGTTGCTGAGCTGATTCTGTAATGCTGAAAAAATCCAACTTGCAGCTTTTCCCAGACTCCATACATCAAATGAGACTTGCAGTCGTTAAGGTCATGTCCCTCTCGGTGTTGAATCTCTCGTGTGTAGTTCCAGTCTTGGTGCTGAAGGCTGGGGCCCCTCTTGTTCAGCAGATGCTGTTGGTTAGTCCAGAGTCATTCCTCTCTGTGCCTGGATCACTCATGCCATAATGAGGTACCAGGCTTGCCAGCCAGCCTTTTGCATGTCTTGATTTTCAGTCAGCACTGCTCCTCCCCTTCAGGGTCTTTCTGTTTTTCTCCTCCCCTGCCACTCCTGCTGCTGCTTTTTTTGTGCACCCTGGATTTGGGTGTCCCCCTACTCCTCTTTTACCAGTAATTCTGCTCCATAGATGTTTACACCACCAACACAGTGGCATCTCCCCACATCCCCAGGACACTTTTTCTGCCCTCTCTCCCATCTCCAGCCCCACCATCTGCTGCTCCTGCTGTCGTGCAGTGGCATCAGGCTGGCATGACTCCTCTGACCACACTGATCTCCCCATCTCAGAGCTTGGCCTCTTCCCTCTCTGCCTTGTCCCTTGTAAACTCTTCTTATTTTTGCTTTACTGAATGCTGATGGTGTTATTCCCCCGCAAGCTTGCACAGCCCCTTCTCCACCTTCAGATTTGCTTCTCAAACTGCAGCAACTTCATGAAAAGAAGTGGCGTGCAAATGATGGTTTGTCTTTATCTGTTGGTTTTCTCTGTCCTGCTTTCCTTCTCCATGCTTTTCACAAAGGTGGAATTTATAACCTTTTTGCTTGTCGTAAGGGTCCCAACTCATTTTCCCTTGTCTCTATCATTTGTTTTTCTACTCATAGCCTCTCTCCTTCAATGCAAAGCTGCTTTATCCCCTCCTCCTGCAGCAGCTGTTGTGTCCTCTGCAAGCCCCATGGGATGCTCTGTCTGGAGCTTTTGCTTCCCAGCTCCCTGCCAGTTTAGTCTCTGTGATTTACTTCGCCAGGGCTTTCTTAATAGCCCCCACTGCTCTACATCTCGGTTGTGATCAAATACTACCTTTCTTGACTTTGTAATTGACCTTGCACTAACCACTTTTAGTCTCTTCCTGGAGAGATTTCCTCTAAGTTCTGTTGTCTTTGTCTTTTCCTGCCTCTGACAGAGCTTTTCTTATGACCTCATGAGTTTACCTGTATACCAGCTTCAGGGTTTGTTTTTGTGTGGCTGCAAGGGGTATATTCTATGACCCAGTCTAGATTTTCCTACAGTCCCTGCCTCTTTGTAATTTTGTCCACTCGTGAAAACTGGAGTGGCCGATGTTACAGGCTCGTATTTCTGTTCAATTCAAAATTTTAGCCTCTGTCTCTGGTGCTTACTTACATGTATGTGCACGCACCTGGGTCCTTCTGCTTAAGGAACGTAAGCTGCAGCATTTCCTATCCGTCTCTGCCTCTGAAATTCGTTCAGGTTTTTTGTTGTCTGCTGGTTCCCCTGAACTCTCAAATTAGTTCCTCCTCCTCTGCTGTGCCAAATGCAAGATGCGTGTCTTCCCTTTTAGAGCCCTTCTTAGCCTTGTTCTACCTTTTCTTTTTAGCGCTTCTTCCCTCTGTGGTTTTTGATTCCCAGCCTCCGCCTCTCATTGTGTTTCCTCAGGCTGGGTTCTCAGAGAAAGAGGGCTTATCTGATCACGCTGCCTCTGCCACCCCTTTCCAGATAACCTGGAAGCCCTTTGGCCAATTTTACACAAATTTGACAGGAGTAGAGAGCTTGGAAATAAACGAGTTCCTGCACGTCTTGTGAAGAGTAGGTAGCTGAATCAGGGCAGCGACAGGGAACTGAAGGAGACCCTTTTCTTCAAGGGCCTCAGCAGTGCCTCCAAATGACTGTGCCAGCTGTAGAAGCTCCAGCTGGAGCTTGCAGTCAAGTCATTAGTTTCAGAGACAGCCTCCCTCCTGAAGGCACAGGAAGCTAGGCTTCATTAAGTCTCCTGCTCTTAGGGTTGCTTGCTGAAAGTGGTGGCTTGGAACCCTTTTATTTTACTCTGTGTGGTGGGGAGTAACCTGCAGCAAGCACCTGCAGCCCTTCTTCACTTGCTGCCTTTGCTTGAGGCCTGCTGGAGCCCTGCCATCAGGGTCTCACAGCAGAGATACCTTGGCACTTCCTCACTTCCTCACACTCTGCCCTGCTCTCCTTCCCTGCCCTCTCTTGACCCATCTTCTGGCTGTCTGAAGGTGCTGTCTCACAGTGTGGCCGAGCTGGTGCAGTATCCCAGCTGCTAATTAAAAGGGTTGTTTGCCCCTGTCCCCCAAAGAAAAACGTGTTCCTGCTCTCATAGTGAAAACTCTTTCCTTGGATCATTCTTTTTTCAGCTCATGTAGAGGCCAGGCATGGGGAGAGGAGTGTGTGTATTTTGCTAGGAATAAAGTGAGTGGGAAAGCAAGACTGCTTTTTTGCTGTGGCAGCTGGCACCTAGATCAGCTTAACTGCGTTGTGAAACCACATTTTTAAACTGAATCTCCTGGGATGAAGGTGTTTTTACCACCTTTTCTCTGTAGCTGGTGCAGCGGGGTTGCTCTGCGTGAGTGCTTGGTGCTGAGCTAAGGTAACTGAGTCTACAGCAGTGGTGAAAATGCAGGCATTTTGCAGCGTCCTTCACAGAACAGTTGAGGTTGGAAGGGACCTTTGGAGATCATCTAGCCCAAGCCCCTTGCAGGTTGCTCAGGATCACGTGCAGATGACTGAATACCTCCAGAGGGAGACTCCACAGTCTCTTGAAGCAGCCTGTGCCAGTGTGCAGTTATCCCTCGCTGCTGTGTGTTGTTTTCGTTTGTTTGTTTGTTTAGCATAAGAAGTGTTTTCCTGTGCTTTCCAGCTGGTCATGGGCTTGTTCCTCCTCAGGGAGGAGAATTGCATGATTGTCCTTCTTGCTCACTGATAGTAGTACTGTGCTTAGAAGTACTGTGATTGTACCTTTCTCCCTCCCAGCCTGGAAGAAATACTAACATAAATGCTTCTGCATCCCTTTCTTTGTTTTGTTTTGTTCTGTTTTCCTTTCCAAATGCAAGAAAGCTCCTGTCCTCGCATTTGAAATGAGAGCCTTGGTAGTTCGGTGACAACTGCTGATAGTCTGTGTAGCATGTCAAACTAATAAATTATAGTGTATGCAGACAAGGAGTTCTAACATCTTAATTAGCAATAAGAGGGAGCAGGTAGCTGAAGAATCTCCCTGAATCTTTGTCTGTCTTTCAGGGATGCTGTCTGACTGAATCACAGAAGTTTTGAGAGGCAGCATCTTGCTGCTGCTTAGTGAACAGGGAAGAATCCAGATGAATTTGTGGGGAGGAAATGGAAACTACCTGCTGCTTTATGGCTATACTTCATATTCCTGTGATCCTTTATGGTGGGGTGGGAAAACTATCTTGGAGAAATGCATGCTTTTAGCACTTGACTTTGATGATAAGTCAATTTGCTGTTTACCTGAAAGCCCTTTCTGCTGAAAAAGTACAAGATGGCAGCTTTGCCTTGCAAATTGAATGTTCTCTCGTGCTGGTGGTCATGGCTGAGGGGCACAAATGTTTCTTTAGCATGCCAAGAGGCAAAAGGGAGAGATTGCCCCGGCTGCATTCTTTTCTAAATGTTACATTTTAGAACTTTATTTTAGTGTTATTTCTACAGAGCTGTGTGCTCCAAAGGAGGTGGGGAGCAGGTGCAGACCTGTGCCTAAGGATACAGCTGGAATGCTGGAGGAATGGTGTGCTCTGGGAGGTAGGAAGGGATGTGCAGCAGGGCAGTTCGTCATCAGCTCCTCCAGCCTGTCAATATTTAACAGATTGTTGTTAAGTTTCTCTCTCTAGAAGGTAATCAATTTGGGGTTAAGCAATTAATGAATGGCTGCCTGAGGCTTCCAGTTTAGAGATTGAAAAGGAGATGCTCTAGCCCTGCCCAGAAGAACAAAGATGCAAGTAGAGGTTATAGAGAAAAATAAGGGTGCTGAACTCCTAAGTATCATCCTTACCAAAGGGACAATCTGGAGTCACTTGGAGCAAGGGGAAGGGCAGGAAACCAAATAAGCAACTTCAAGGAGTATGGAAAGGTGGGCCAAAACACTGGTGTTCCTATTTGAAGATGGAGGGAGGCACTTGTATGTCTGTCCTTCCTCTCTGTGTTGTAAATAAAGAGAACAAGCTTTGTTTTTCTTTAGGAAAAATAAATTTGAGGGAAGGTAAGAAACCAGACTTTCCACGCATCAGAAGTATTTTAAGACATCTCATGAAAGAGAGGGAATTCCTTTAATGAAAGCCTGGGTAGTAAATGCTATTTCCTTTTGGCAAGGATAATGTGAAGGTGAGATTTGGGACTCTGCACTCTTTTCTCCTGGGAGAGTATTTAAGCATCTGGGATGTTATGAGGTGAATTACAGCAACAATAGGGACATTCTGTTTTTTAATATTGGAAGGGATAGCAGAGCATGCAGGAAAACGAAAAAAGAAGTGACATTAAAACGTTATTGACTGTGAAACAAAATGAAGTTTCTTATTGTCTGAGAGTGGGTGATAGCACAGGGAATAATGTTTGACAATTCTTCGAGTGACCCTGGACGTTGAACATGTAGGACTTGAAGACTAAAGAATGATAATAAAAAGAAATACAGGGGCTGGAGGGCATAATGAACTATGTCAGAAATTTCCTGCCTAGCTTTGATGCTCAAAACAATTTCATTTCACCCCCTCCTCTTGATAGGCTGGGAGCACATACCAGCCAAGAGCTCAGCAGTCCAAAATGCTTCATAGTGTTGGTGCTTCATAGCTTTGGTACTAAAATGGCAGTGCTGAATGTTTTAGAGGTCTGGGAGCAGTACTAGAGACACCAGGGTAAATGGTGTGTCCTTACATGTATTTTAAGAACTGCAAGAACAGAAGAAAAAGCACACATAGGAATCTTAGGAGACTTCACTTTTTGTGCAGGTCTGCACTAAATCTTCCAGGGAGTACATGTGGTGACAGTTTCAAAACTCAGGCAGGGGATGTACTAATGAAGCCATCACTGCTTCTCATTGGAAAATATAAAAGTAGGCATTGCCTTGGGCATTCCAGCAGGCTGCTGTAAATGCTGCTTTGTGTTGTAGTGCTTAACCAGACCTGGAACCAGCAGCAGTGATCCAAGTCACTAGGGCACGTATTCAGTGGGCTGTGAGGAAGAAGAAACTCCTGAGGATAAGGCACGAGGAGCAGTGCAAGTTAGAAGTACTGCGTGGGCAATCCAACACTTCCTGCCTGCATACTCCCAATATAAGCATGATCTGCCAGGGAGCTTCTGCTGGCGTGTTCTTCCCATAACAATAAGGGTAATGATGGTACTGTTTGTGAAGAACATGCTGATCTGGGAGATGGAAAAGGGCTGCAAAGGTCATGTGCTGACCTTGGAGGAAGAGAAATACTTGATTAAATGGTTCACAGGACAAGCTCTGCTGTAGGTACAGAAAAGAGCTGGCATTCTGTGGGGTTACTCAAAACTTTGGTGACTACAAGGATTGCAGGTTATAAGGGATTCTTTTTTCTCAGTATCTTTGCAGGGAAATAATAAAACTGCAATAAGCAGTAGGTGTGTTGTACAAAGATATTTGGGTCTCCAACAGTCATTTACCGTTATGAATCTGAACCAGCAGGGCAGCCAGCTCAGCCTGTGCCTCGTGCACCAGCATATGTTCTTATCTTTTACATCCAGGTACATCTTGTGCCACCAAGTGCTTCAAAGCCCTTGTGAAGTAAGGAGGCTGAGCACCACGGGCTCCAGAGCTCAGGGATCTGTGTGCAGAAGGACTGCCCAGTCATCCTCCTTCCTTTGGTTATTACGGGTATTGCTCTTTCCTCTGACCACAGGCATGTCTGGCTGGCTTCTGGATGCTGAGTACTTTGACTTTTCAAAGTAAAGCTATACTAGATTAAAGAGTAGTTTCAGGCTTGTGTGCAGCAAAGTAACTTTAAATATACTTTCTGGTGGGATGATCAAGAATGATAGAACTGTAAGGGCAGGGAGATCTTGAGTCACATGCATCCCCTGGGGCAGGTTCATCTCTGCCTTATGGTATCCTTGAAGAAAGTGAGTGTCTGTTAGAGGAAGCTGTAGTGTGAGATGCCTCAGTCTCTCAGAGCAGTCTCTCTGGTGCCTCACTTTCCTAGCTTTTGGGAAATGGAGCATTTACCTAGCTCCCATGACCAGTCTGAATCCCCGCTTTTCAAGTCCAAGCCTATTGTTTCTTGCCTTCGCAGTGTCCAACGTAGATAATGAATTATTATTTCATCTTTTCAGCATTTTTAGAAGTTTAAAGGTTGTAGTAATACAACAACCTTGATTTGTGGCTCAAGAATATGCTGTTCCAAGGTGGTGTTAAAACTAGCATATTTTAACATGCCTAATTGTAGAACAGGGAAGGAGCAGTTAGAGGAATGTGACATCCATATAGGATATAGTTTGCTTAAAAAAGGGGGGGGAGAAATCACAAGGGCAGATCACATTTCACACTGTGCATCTGCAGAATACCAATGCCGTACTGGGGAAAATAAGGAAGTCTTCTGTCAATATAAGGGCCAGATCTGAGAAGAAGCAAAGGATGTAAAATGGCTCTGATCTTGGCGAGGGGGTTGGATGTCTGACTGGATGCATAATTATAGCAGAGGTACAGGACCTCTTTTACCGTCAGAACTTGGGAAGCTAGTCACAGGCCACAACAATCTATGGTGATTAAAAGAAATGTCATCTCTTTCATATTTATTGAAAACATTTTCCTTGAAAAGACAGTAAACATCTGCTGTGGAAGTGAGTGGCTGCGAGACGGAGCAGCGAGCAGAGACGAGGGAGGGCAGTGGTGTTGGAAGAACAAAGAGCTTCATTGGCGGCTCCTGTCTAGTTTGCCCATGCTTTGATATTTCCCCACTGGTTCTAGTATTTCCATACCAATTATTGTATAAATTGCTCCTGGCTGACCTCGCCACTTAGCCATCCTTAGTTGGCTCGGCAGTGGGAAGAATTTGAATGAGGAATGAGTAGCTTTATGAGTTGGTTTAGGAGGGATGGTCCATGTGCTGGGAGTGGTGGGATGGTGGCAGGAGTGGAGGAGGATAAGGGATCAGGCATCCTCTTGGTTGCACCATTTAAACATTAAAGCAAAAGGACGGAGGATAGGGACAGAGTTGTTCTGCAGGTAGCTCCAGCCAGCCTTTCAGTACACTGAGCTCTCTTGGCATGAGAAGAAAATATCCCAAGAAAACACTGTATTTTCCCAGAATGAGGCTTTACCGTATTAGGGGAATGGTGGGGGCTTACCACATGTTTTCTTCTGATAGCATTGTTTTTTTCCATCTGGCAGCGGGTTGCAGTGTATGGAGATTGTTCCTGCTGTGACTTATTTATGCAAAAATTAAGCTCACACCTAAGTTTTGGTTGTGTGCCTTAACAGGAGATTTCACAGAATAGCAAGTGTGTGTTGCTAAAAGATTGTCTCTGCTTTGCTGTTGCCTGGTGGGGCAGATTCTCCCTCAGAGATTTTATTAGTCGTCAGCCCATGGCAAAAAAAAAAAAAGATGGTTGCTTGGGGAAGTGTTCTCAGTGACTGGACAATGGTGAGTGAGCTTGGAAGAGCCTTCTTGAAAGGAATTACTGTTTTGTGGGTGTCAGCCCTGCTGTGGAGTCCAGAGAAAGATGGGACTAAGTAATGGACTGGGTTTGGCCAGAGGTGTCTACATCCTCTGTGGGTGACAGAAGGAAGAGGGTAAGGGTCATCCCCTGGAAAGCCTCGTGCATAAGTGAGACTGAAAAATCAGTCTGATTCAAGAGGGAATACGAGGTTGGAGGATGCTGACTGTCCCTCAGTAATTCACTGGAAGCACAGGCCTGTGCAGGGCTCGGTGCTCCGCCTCTGTGGAGTCAGAACACTGAGGAGGGGCGATGGCACAGCCTGCAGCTCCTGGGCAGCAGGACACGGGGAGCAGCAGGAGGAAGTCTGCTGGCACTTGTCTCAGCTTGGACGGCACCATCCCATGCATTGGAGCGCAGTGGCCAGCCAGGTGGTCAGCCTGGGCTCCTGCAGGCCCCCTGCCCCTCAGACCTGCAGGAGGGCAGCAGTGGCCACAGCCTGTGGTGCACTTGCACCTGCTCTTGGGTTGAGCTTGCCCAGAGCATCTCTCAAACTCAGAATTTGATGCTTTAGCATTACTGCCCTTTAGCACTTATGTCTGAATTGTCTTAATTACTGGGGACTTTCTGCCAGGTCCTGTGGTCTGCCACAGATGCTAATTTGTCATAGCCAAGTAGGATTTATGCATGCTCCCCTTCCCTTCCCTTCCCTGCACAGGGGCATAAGCTCCCATGTCAGTTCTAAGGATGTTTTGAGGGAACCAATTTGGTTGTTCAGAGCAGAAATAGTAATGCTCTTAGAGAAGGAGCCAAAATGGTACCTTTTTTAGCTTATGTTGTAGTATAACCAAGGCATAGTCTGCAGACCTGATGTGACTCACCTTGTTGCAGAGTACAGTCTGAAATGACATGGGTTAGGAGGGTGCACGAGGACAGCTGTACCAGATCAGAGTAAATCCTGCACCTTGCTCAGCATCACGCCTCAAAAAGCTGCAGGTGGGTGTTGGATCTAATCACCAATAATGGGACAGGGCGATCGAGCGGCATTCCACGAGTTTTTAGTTTCGTTATCAGTCTCAGTGAAGGTAGAGATATAAAAGATGGTAAAACAAGCCATAACAACAGAAGCCAAAGTTCTCTTTGTTACAAGGCCTTTTAAAAGGTTTTTAGCCAATAGGCCAATGCTTAAAGCTTACAAGGGTCTACTTAAGCCAATCACTAAACAGTACACATACACCTTACTGCATACAATAGTTGCTTGTTCTGTATTTTTGCAGCTCAGAAACTTTCTATGCTCCGAATATTTCAAGGCCTAAAATTCAACTCTGTTTCAAACCTCTATCTATGTAAGCTTATTGCAACTCTGTGAAAATCCTCTGCTTTTTCAGTTCCCACAATAGGTAGCTGTGCAATTGTGGCTTGTTTTGGGAGCCGCAGGAACCTGATGTGATTTGCCTGTTTAGTAGCCCTCTTTCATGTGCTTGTCCCACTCATATTTTGACCCATGTAAACTTTTTCCATACGCACAGTATCCTTTGGCAAGGGCACCACAGGTCTGCTGTGTGCAGCTGCAAAAACTGCCTCACTTGTTAAAAATCTGGATCTGACCAGTTTCAGTTGATGGCCCTTGGTTTTTAAACCAGAAGAGATGGTAAAGGGTCAAATTCTTGACCATCCTTGCCACGGTATGTATATTTGTATGTATGTATGTATGTATGTATATATATATGTATATATGATAAAACCTTTACCAGATCCCCTTCNCGCACAGTATCCTTTGGCAAGGGCACCACAGGTCTGCTGTGTGCAGCTGCAAAAACTGCCTCACTTGTTAAAAATCTGGATCTGACCAGTTTCAGTTGATGGCCCTTGGTTTTTAAACCAGAAGAGATGGTAAAGGGTCAAATTCTTGACCATCCTTGCCACGGTATGTATATTTGTGATAAAACCTTTACCAGATCCCCTTCAAGTCACCTTTTTTTTTCCTCCGGACTCCATTATTTCTTACAGAGAAGCCATTCCCTAGTGTTTATCATCGTCATTGCTCTTCTCTTGACACTTTCTCAGGAGCACCTGTAAGTTGAACAAACAATAGCTACAACAACAAACCCCAGATGTGTGCTGTGTATTTTATGAAAAAGAGAGGGATCTCCTTGGAAATGTTTTCTGTCCAATAACTGTAGTCAAAGGCACCAAGTGATTTTTAAGGGAAATTTAGGATTAGTATTGTCACTTATTGATAAATAGTACTTCAGAGCTTCTCAGTGAAGGAAAACTGCTGTAAAGCTGCAGGGGTAGAAATATCCCCTCAAACTATGTAATCCATTTGGTGTTCAGCACTGTTAGCCCTTGTGCTTATAGAAGATACTTATACCAAGAAAATATCTATATCAAGACTTTTTTAGTTGCTGGCTAGTGATTAGAGACCCAGGATAATACTCCTAAGAGCTTAAGTTTCTCCCTTGGATTAAATTACTACTGACAGTGATTATTGATATGTAAGGTAACTTGGTGCAACTGCTGCAATACTTTTGGATGTGGTGCAGACATAACACATATGGTCTGAGATGGGGAGAATATTTGTGCAAGAGGCTCTTCATCATTCTGTCATGAGTTTTTATTTATTCTTTTGATCTGTCAATGCTGTGGCAGAGTTTCTGTGTGCTCAGGCATCCTTTTATTACACCCACCTGTTCCTTGCAATAAGCCTTGAGTCAATGTTCTCAGCTAAAATTTTGCACGCCTGTTCTTCTGAAAGGGACCTGAAGGTCCACCTCCTTCCCAGAGGGTAAGTGCTTGGCACTTTCTGAAATGGGGCATCTTCAAAGTACTTCAAATCAGGCACCTGAAATGACCACTTGCCTGTGGAAAACCTGAGCTCCGAGCTCTGCGTGTGTCTCCTTGGAAGGGTCAGATCTTGCCAAAATCATCTGAGATTGCTGTGAGGGTACAGATTTTGCGAAGAAAAGACACAGTGTACTCAGAAGCTGAGCTGCAGCCCTGCTGAGGGAGGTGCCTGGCTGGCAGGGATGCTTGATGCTTCTTTCTTGCTCCTTTCTTTCTTGGAGAGGCACTGAAATCCTGGCTGTGGTGTGACAGGGGAGACTTGAATGACTGTGTGACTGACATAGCATTTTTCTCTGCCTTTCCGAGGTTTTCAGAGCTGTTTCCCGTGACATTTGCAGTGGCCCTGCTGGGTGAGCTGGCATAGGGCAGGTGCAGGGACTGGGCATCTGAGGTTCCTGAGTCCTGCATTGTCCCTTGCTGCTTCAGTCTAATCACCTGGCTGCACTGTCCCCTCTTGCCACAGCTCTTATCCCCCGTGCACCTCCAGGCCCTGGGAGATGGGTAAGCTGAGAGCTGCCTGGCTGTTGTTTGGCTTGCTCCTAGCTCAAAAGGCTGGCAACAATAGCCCTGATCCGTAGAGGATAAGGATCAGGGAATAGCTTCCTCCTTATGGCATGGGATTTGCTGTCTTTTGGAAAAAAACGGATGCACAAACCTATAATTTCTTATTAATTTTAAAGTAGCACTTGGCTCGCTACCTCCTCCCTATCAGCCCTTGCGTTGTCTGTAAATTATATTGGGTTTGCAATTAAAAGCCAGCTGTGCCAATGCACTACCAGCCAAATGCCACCATCACTGTCTCCTGGGTGTCCTAGGGAAGGTGTGGAGCACACAGCTCCTCCTGTAGTGAGCTCTTCTCTCACTTCAAGAGGGAATGATAAGAGTTTAAATGGGATCTCAGACACGTTATTTTTGTTAATCAGAGCTCTTGTGAACTAAGAAATGCAGTTCTCTTCTTAATACTGCGTGTCGAGGATATAGCAATTCCCAGAGCTTGCAAAATGCCAAACATCATGCAAAAGGTAACTGAGCACAACATGTACTGGTGGATGTCTGCCTCAGGCTGATTGTTTTTCTTCTTTCCTTTCTTGATTAAAATAGTTTTGGAGAAGTATTCCTGCTTCTGCTTTTTGGGATTTCTTTGAAGTGTTGAAAAGCCTTTGTGCCCACCTGTGTTGGAGCAGGAGTTTGCAGCCAGGGACAGGGAATAGCACTGAGGATGTGCTGCTCCCTGCTCCTCTGGAGATGCAGCCTGTTCTCCAAATTCTGAGCCTTTGTGTCTCACCTCTGGGACAGCAAACCTGCTGCAGGTTGTAACAAAAGCCTGACTGTTTTTTCTTCTATCCATACTGGAGCTGGGCAGGCCTTTTTCTGCACTGTCTTCTTCTGTCCCTCAGCTTCTTAGGCTCCTGGAGCCAGAATGGGAAGCAAGGAGCTCTTTGGCTCTTAACTCTCTCACTTCTGGCTGCTTTAGGAAGGTGCAGCAATCCAGTGCAAGGGGATATAGAGGAGGAGGAGTGTGGAAAGTGGATCTCTTCAGAGTCTGGAGGAAGACTCCAGGTAGAGTTACAGTGAAGGTCCTAGAAACCACTGTGAAGGGAAAAAAGAAGCCCATGTTAGTGCTGGCCATGGGGATGGTGAGATGTGACATCTACCAAAAATCTGCGCTGTGGGTCCCTGGGGGTTGTGGTCTTCTAGTGAGCTTTGGAAAGTGCGATACTCAGCTCTGATAAAATGCTGGTTTTTAACTAAGTAGCTGGCACTCCTATGGAAAAAATCCAGCACTGTGTTAAAAGCCTGATAAACAAAGTTGTGCACTTAGCTTAGAAATACCTGATTGAGTGTTGTGTGTGGAACTTTTAATTCCTACCACCGCACGTTTGCCTTGTGGTGCAGTTTTAATTGTCATTGCGGGTGGGATATGTGCATGCTGTAGCACGGCTACATGTGCATACAGAAATTGGATTATGAGCTGTCTTTAGGTGTGTAATAAAGATCTTGTCCTTCCTGCTACTTTGAAAACAGTTCACTTCAAAGGCCTTAGCATTTGCTTTGTCCCTTGGCCTTTATGGGGTGAGAGAAGAGGCTGTCTGCACCTTAGATGTGTTAGTTGTCTCTAGCAGTGTCCTTCCCCAGGATGATGAGATTGGTACAGCAAAGAGTGGGGGAGTGTTTGCCTCTGCTGTTCCTTTCCCTGTTTGTTTCGAATGTGCTAGCTTTCCCCATCCTCCCCTTAAATCACATTATTTCATAAAGAGTAAAAAGAAACATAATTTGGAGCAGCAGCAAGCTGAGCCCAAGTTAATAGTTTGAATTGCACTCCATCTGTTCAGCTGCATGCCCCGATGGATGTGCTGAACCCATTTTTCACAATTTGTTTTAAGCTGCTAAGAACCATCTCTCCTGGCTCCAGTCCAGGCTGGCTGTGGAGAAAAACTTTGTTTCTGGACATTGATGTTCAGAGGGCAGTATTGAATCAATAAACCCAAGATTCAAGGCTACCTCTTCACCTGCAAGATGCCAGTTTTTGAAAGCTTAAATTCTTCTCCGGACTCGAAGAAAATTAGAGAAGGGGGGGAGACCCCAACACACACAGGCAGAGAGAGGATGAAATTTGCAAACGTGATTATGCAGGACCTGCTTTAAATCGGCTTATTGCTGTTTTATGATGGCAGGCAAGCAGTCACAGAAGCCAGGGTGATTGGCCTTGCCATGTGTGCATGCTGCTGGTAACTCAATAACCGATGAACACCCACCGTGGTCTCCAGACCTCGAGCCTTTGATGTAGCAACAAACAAGATAGATTGCTGTAATTTATCTGGCCCCTGGAGGGCTGTGCTGGTAATGTGCCATGAGCCCAAGGGCCAGCCATCCATAATCTGTGTGAAAATACAGCAGATCGCAGTCACCGTGCTGCGGGGCTGTCTTTGTTTTGTGCTGCACACGTTTGTGCGTGTATCGCGCACGGGCGCTGGGCCCTGACTTCAGTGGCCAGGGCCACTGAGCTTTGGTGTCATGTGCCTGCTCCCTCCATTAACTTTGATTGGTTTTGCTATGTGCTAAATGCACACCTTTCAAATAGACTTGGGAAGGCAGCACGGGGAACCTGATACCTCTCTGTGTGCCTTTACAAGCATAAGGAAGAATGGAGAAGGTGTGCTGGGTTTGGGGAAAAAGAATGGGATTT
>VYZR01107628.1:0-10016 GCA_013400675.1 Oxylabes madagascariensis | reverse complement strand
TTGGCCTTATAAACACAGGTTATCAAACAGTAAAAGCTGATATTACATACTGAGGTAATTCAGCTAAGTGCTCAAACCTTGTACCCCACAGATGTTAAGATTAAATAAAGACTTATACTCAGTTTAGGATGAGCCCTTCTGTTGACAAACAATGATTTCATTTAATAGTGAAAATTTACATCCAAGACTCACAGTCTTATTTTCATGCAAGTTATTTAGTTTTGATTCTGGATCTTACAGAAGACTTACTCTTGTTTTTTATGCTGACAACTGTTTTCCTGTTAGTCCTGTACTACCTCTGAATGCAGCAAAGGTTGCTCTAGTTAGAAAATCATGTACAGAGGGAAACAAAGGCTCGTTTTCTCTTCTTTCACATTGCATGACATCACTTACATAAAATCATTTCTCTCCACATACCCACATTTTTCATATAAGAACCAAAATTATTACTACAGTTTGGCACATGATACTGCATAGTCCAGGGCTCTGGGAAAAGCAGAGTAAATCTTTAAAGCCCAAAACCCAAATTTGCACAAGCTGCAGCTCAACCCTTAGCTCTGCATGTGTCTTTCTAACTCCGGGGGAAGCCAGAGGAAACCTTCCTGAGCAGCATCCCTAACACATGGCAGCACTGCTGCAACATGATTTCTGCATTTTTTAAATGCTGCTGGCTCTGAGCCATCTCACCCTTTACACAACATGTCCTATAGCACAGAGGGTTTAGTATGTTGTGTAACACACGTTCAGCCTGAAACTATTCACCTACACAGCCCTCACCTGTAAATTCTGCAGGAGACCAGGAAAAAATGATGCAGTCTAGACATCTGACTAGACCACTGCCATTTCCTTCTCATCACACAGATTCTCCACCCCAATAAGAGATGGCAGCAGGCTTTAGAGGAAGGTGAACAGTACAACTGTTCAGTAAAACTGCTGAATAGAATGGTGTGGATAAAAAAATTGTCAGCAAGGTGCTCACACACACAGATCTTGGAGGCATACACAAGCATGTCGTCCCACAACTGTTTCAAACAAATGGTATTTTCATAATCTTTTATTCAAATTCCAACATGCAATTGTAAGCAGGCAGTTTTCCAAAATACAATTGTGTTGTGGAAGTGAGAAAGCAAATAATAGATGCTATGCATTACACAAAGAACTATCACAGTGTCATTCTTCTCTAGAGACCGTTCAACATAGTGAAAGAATGATTTTAGGTTTTATACTGCTCCAGGGTAACAAGTCAAGCAAGGAGGCTGGATATGGCAATCAAAATGAAAAATAAATTTGTCTTTGAGAATGAGACTTTCCAGAAGCAATGTCATGAGGAGAGGACATAGACATTAGAAAGTATCAAACCTCATGAGAAACCATAAGAAGAGCTTTAGGAGCATAACCTGCCATGTCCATGCAAATACAGAAATTAGTCACTACATCATAAGGGTTGAAACCACTACAATTAGTGAACACTGCAGGCAATATATTCACACAGCCTTACTCCAAGTCATGCCTGAGCACACGTAAGGCTCAGCAGAAGCCTGGCATGTTTCCAGCAGGCCTGAAAACACCACTGTGCTTCAGAACATATTGCTGGGGAGAATGGTTTGACTAAATGCCTCTGCAGCGAAACCACCAACACGTACGATGTTATGCAAGCAGCTCAGTGTTTGTTCTATGATATTGTTAGAGCAATGCTCAGAGAAATTCAAGTGTGATCCATAAACCATCAGGTTATGTATTAAATTATATCCAAATCTGCCTGTACTGCAACAGATTAAGTAAAAAGTTTGAAGCCTGCCATGAAACAGAGATGCTTGAAGGAGAGCAGTGTATGCACATTTGGTTAAAGATTTTAGTAGAAAAAAAAAGGAAGAAATTGGTTTCTGTTAGTCCCAAGCTAAATGTTCCTGTTCAAATCCCATTATATTGCTAATAAAGCAGATGACTAGTTATCCACAGAGGTTTCTATTACCTTATTATTTTTTAAAACTCAATTCCATGACTCATTTACACAGCCCAGGAACATGTAGTGCATGTTCTTGTTCCCATTTCTCTCATATTTCTGTTTATTTTTTCATTTCCTTTCTTACAGTTAAAATAACCTTGGTTGAAGAGATAACCCAATTATGTGACAGCAAGGCCTCCCAAGATCAGCTCTAAACCACCATCATAATTTACAGCTCTGCTGTGGAGCAACATTTGGTCACAGCAAAAGTATTCTTGAGCAGAGAGCATCCAAGCTTCGTCCCCCTTGGCCCCTTTTCAAGCAGGGGGGCAGAATGCTGTCAGCCTTTGTATCACTTGTGGACTGTGATCCCCAGAGAAACAGCAGCAGCAGGAGAGATGCCCTTCTCCCCTCACTCTCCTGGAACACTTATCTTGGGCACTAGCTGACCTTTTGAAATAAGCATTCATGATAACCAGCATTTTCATAGCCTTAGCCCTAAAACCCTTCTTTCATTTCTGAGTGCTCAGCCTGAGCTCGCTCTCATGAGTGCCTTTTGCCAAGGGTTCTCTAAGGAATATGCTGAGACAGGGGCTGACTGGCCCTTTGGTGCTCCCACCCCAACTGTTTCAAGATAGATATCCAAAAATCAAGATAAATGAACTTGAGTGAATGACTGTTCAAAACAGGAGTCTGTGCAACTTTCCCATGGCCAAAGACATTGTCAGTGGAAGAAATGAATTGTTCTTACTTCCCAGACTCGAACGTATTCCCCCGACTGTCCTACCTCTAAACCACAATAATTTTTCATATTTGTGCACTTACTATCACAAAAACGAATGCACACTTTTCCAGGAACAATTGTGCTATCATCAAAGTGGTTGGAGAGGGGGAAGAAATTACACATACCTTGCTATGCTATCTTCCCACAAAGTAAAACTGCAGTAACGAAGGATTCTGTTACAGAACAGAGCAATTAAAAGGGAGGAAAAAAAGGCTACGATGTCTCTTTATCCAGAAAAGTATGGAGAATCATATGGAGGTTGATCATTTGAGTTTGCAGAGAGAGGAGAGTGAAAGGAACTTATCTCTCTTTCAATTTTCTACTTGGGGTTTTGCTGTAAGCTTTGACTGCTGCTACATTACTTGTCAGGTTGAGCCCCTGAACCACAGAAATTAATCCCAGAGCAAACTACTTTGGCTTGTGAGGTGGTGAGAACACAGGATGCTAGATGACAATAGGCCACAGAAAAGGTCACAAAACCCAGTGGGGGAAGCAATGCACATGTTGAGTGCTGTGAGAGTCATGCTGAGTAGCTGCACGGATAACTGAGTTTGGGGGATTTCTCAGCTCTGCTCATTGCTCTTGGGGCTTGCAATACTGCAGGTAGCAAAGAAAGGGGGAGGGGAAGGGACTGGGCAGCAAAGATGTATGGCAAGGAAGTAATTCTCAAATGTGAGGGCTCTGTGACTGTCACCACTCTCAGTAGTGGGTCTGCACTACTAGTTAGGGTGCTTCAGGGAAGTAACTTTGTGCTTGTGCCTTTTGCATAGGAGGGATGGGAGCAAATGGGGATACCCCACAGCAACATGAAAAAAAAAGAAGTATGCATATAGCTGTATGACTAATGCCCCTTAGTGCCTGGGACAGACCTTTCTGAGCCATACACAAGTGTTTGACAATTCTTTCATGCAGACCAAGCTAGAAGCAATCTAAAGTAATGGGGCACACTGAGTTGTGTGGATTTTAGTTCATATTATTGCAACAAATTTAATATTTCTCAAACCAGAACTCCCAAAAAACTAAGCACAAGCAAATCATTGAATTAACAACTTGTCTGAATATGTAATTTTGCATCGATCTAACCTCCATTCAGTCAATTGCCCAAGCCTTTTATTGGTTGTTCTGTAAAACCGTAGTATTCCACCCTTCAGGGCAGTTTACCAAGCTGGGTTCTGCACATGTACTGGGAGAACACCTCCTTATGTGTGAACAGCTTCCTCCTTTCCCTGCATGGGGAGGAGGTCTGCATGGGTACTGGTTACATTTCTGTCAAGATTGCCCTTTCGCACCTCCGGTGACTGGGATCCCGAGAGGGCGGGAGTAGCTATCAGATATAGTAACACTCCAGCCCTGCAAAGGCTTACATTGTATATGAATGTTATAAACCTAGCATTTATCCCAGAGAATCGCAGGCAATTAGCATGGTAGTGCTCAGACCCTGACCTGGCAGGGGCTAAGACGTCGGGATGCAAGCAGTCACTTTCCACCAGCCAAACCCCAGCTGCTCCCCAGGACAGCCCCTTCGCTGGCTGCAGCCTGCACAGGGTCCATTGACAGAGAGAGAAGAGCCGACATGGACATCCTGGCAAAGAGGCTTTGGACTCAGGAGTCACAGGGCCACAGAAAGATAATCTGCAGCTAGCCAACAGTAATGCAAAAGCAAGTAATATCGGGAATAGGTCTTGAATCATCAGCTTCCCCAACCATTTTGGTACATCCCAAGGGGAGAACTACCAACAGGCCTTCACTCCCATACACAGAAGTTGGCACATATCTTTCCCCAAGTGTGCATGTGCTGATTATCTTATTTTTCCCCTTCTATGTTATAGCCCAATGATTAAGACTGGAATTGAAACCCCGTCTCCCTGGAGAGAATTTTATCACAGGTTTCACACTTCAGGGCCCTTCAGCCACCGAGCCTCACGAAACTGTAGAAGAGCAGGAGGTGAGGACAGGGGAAGTCAGGGCACCTCCGTGCTGCAGAGACTTCCACCCGCAGAAGAGCTGAGGCAGCTGCAGCAGCTCTTGCGCAGCACGGCTGTGCCCTGCTGGCTGGCCCAGGTAGTGCAGAGAGGAGTTTGGGTCCCAGCTCTGGCTCCAGAGATTTTCCCTGTGTTTCAAGCTACATAATCATTACTTCTAAAATTCCAGGTCAAATCCTAAGTCAGAAAGTTTTCTCCAGGTGGATTTTGGGCATAACAGATCGGGCAACACACAGTTTAAAACGCTGAAGTTTTGTCCATAGGCAGATTGGAAGTGCTTGTATCTTTTTGTCGAGTCTCCCTTAGTCTCTAAGCATCAGTTTGCCTATCCATCAAATATAAACCATTACTCTTCGTTTGTATCAAGTACTATGATGGCAATATCTGTTCTGTGAATAAACTGTTAAAAGTACGGGTGAAACCCAAGATGTCTAGATTCTTTATCTGACATATAAAATAGACCAAGAAAGGATGGCGGAAGTAACAAAATAGCTGTTCAGCAGAGCCACACCTGGCAAACACAAGAAAGATTTTGATTAATTCCCTATTTGTTTTGCAACTACCCGCCCAAGGGAGAAAACACACTGGTTGCGGGGTGGAGCTGCTGCTCCGCGCGGCTCGAGGAGTTTAAAGTATTTCACGGTGCCGTTCTCGGCTCTCCAGCACCCCCAGCTGGGCTGCGGCAGGGCAAGCGCCGTCCTGACTCTTCCGCCGCTCACAACAGGCTCAGCTAGTTGGTGTCGGGGCTCTAAAGACAATGAGACTTTGCTTTGCTCCTATTGAAGCTTTAGAGAGTCTGGTTTTGGCAGAAATTTAGAAGGGCATCCCCCCAGAATTATGTCCTCTGCATAACATTATTCTTTTGGACTCTGGCTAAGTAGCTGGATTTGTTCAGAAGCCAGTTGTCACTGAGCTCCTCACTATTTCCAGTGCCAGGTTGTTAATCTTGAGCCTGAACAGGACATTGTGTGTTAAAACAATTTTCCTTTGATGACTCTTTTACCAGGATGGCTAGTGCTCAGCTCACGGGATGGCGTGTTCCTGTACAGGACTTGATCCCATATCATGGCTTGATTCCAAGTCAGTGAAAGGCTCAGCAGTAACTGGAAAGCAATCACCAAGTTACTGTCATGGGCACGTCCCATAACAAAGTGCCAGGATGAGGTCATGGCACACTGAGTAAGTGGGTGCTCCCTCTTCATTTCCCTGGCTTTTCTCCCCGTGGGGTTTGCAGGTGCACAGAGTGACTGTCAGCAGATGTTTCAGACTAGTACTCTGGCATGTGAGAGGAACCTGTAAAAATTCCTTTGGAAAGATTCTCTAAAATTAGGTGCTTCTGAAATACATAATGTCACACATGTCACTGGACTCACCAGAGGCGGCACCTTATATATGTTCTGCTGCCTCTCAAGGGTCGGTCAGCTGTGTAGGATTGTTGTCCCCCACCTCAACAGACTTCAGCCAGCAGCTGGGCTCCTTTCCAGAATCACTTTTCAAATCTAAAGAAGCATCAGCTTGAATATGAATGCCAGAGTGATGTATGGTCTTTTCTCCATAACAGACAAATGCAAATCTTACATTAGGGATAGAAAGACATTTTGATCTGCAATGCCTATTGAAGCAGGTCTCTCAAGTTCTTGTTTCATCTAAGGGAAGAATTATTGGCGTAGAAAATCTACTTAATCCCTTCTTCACCTCTCTCTGAAAAAGCCCACAATTCTTAAAACCGTGTTTCAAAGTTGTGTTCAAAGTCAGATAGGTAGAGCTGTAGAATATCAGCAAATTTTAAAATACTTTCTCAGAAAGCTATGCCCAGACGTATTCAAGTTTTTTATATCATAGCTAATGCATTGTCATTCTCAGTTCAAATAATCCATAAAGTACCTTACCCTGAAATTAAACTGCTTATTTATTGCCTCTTTAAGTACCAGTTAATTTTGCTCTATATTTACATTTAATATTCCACAAGTAGTTGAGGGAGAGTGCAGACACTTCCTATTGCCTTTTGCTATCACAAATGGGGCAAAGAAAGACAGTCACATTTGGCAAAGATTCTCGTTATTCAGATGCAAAGACAAATCCTAGATATATGTCCTGTGCTTTACAGACAAAGATGGAATTCATAGCCAGATTTAAAACTTCAACCTCTCTTCAAAAGAGCATCTCAGGCCAGACTCCTCAATCAAAAATTACAGAAGGGATTAAAAATTTGAAAGTAACAAAATTGTATTTGCCTGAACTAGTCCTCTTACGCCCTGACAAAAATCTGCTAGCAGAAGGTGCAATTCAGTTTCAAACAGATAAAAGCCTTAGATATATATTTCATTTATTCAGTTTCATGGTGCTAAATACTTAACATCACGAAGTTTAGAAATAAGCTAAATAACTGATAAGAGATGTTTTCTGGGACACTATCCCTGTTCCTGGTTTACTTTTGATTTAGAAACTGTATTACAAACTTGTTAACCCCAGAGGTTACCATTTTCAATTTCTGCTACTCAGTACTGTACAGACAGGCTGAGAAGAAAACAGGTCACAGTGAGAGGCTGTTAGTCACAAAGCCCTCCTGCTTGCTTCCTTCCTTCCTGTTGCACAAGCCCATCAACTTTTCTGCTCTAAGGAGAAAGAGCAATACAAGAGTGACAGTCATCTTTATTACATGATAAAACAAGCCTAGGAAGAGTTTTAGTGTTATTGTGACACCTACAGGGGTAAAGCCCTATTTTCTGTTGGCTATTATTTCTCAGTTTCTCCTTTTTTCTTCCTTTTCAGTGCAGAACCACTGTACTCACTGCTTAGAACTGTTCCCCCAGTGGCTGTGTTCTCTGCGAAAGTCACAGAAAACTAATCTTAAATGGGATTTCTCTCACTCTAACGGTTTGTTAGCATCATTTTTCCTTGCTGTTTGTTAGCACTGGCAACAAACGTTCTTAAAACATTTTGTCTGGTTCAGAATTTGCATTAGGGATTAAATGCTTGTCCTCGGTGGAGGTTTCACTTCTGTCGTAAAGGTAAACCCTCATTTTGGGCGATAGAGGGCACAATAAATATCCTTTAGATACACAGTATCTTAAAACCTTGATATGCTACTCCAGAGACAGAACAATGTGTACAGTAAACTTCGTATCAATCCTAGGAAAAGGCATAAGAACAGTTAAAGTAGTTCCTTCGCTGTTATATTCTAATGTATTTTATTTATTCTAATTAATTTTTTCTGAGATAGATGACCATCCCTTGCACTCTAACCCACAGTGTGCAATTTGTATGAAGAAAACACTCACATACACGCACAAATACGATATTAGCAATTCCACACGAATTTATACCACAGCTATTGTATAAATTGTGTTGTTGTATCACATTATTTACTGTATAAATCTGTTGTATGCATCACAACATTGTGTGCTTTGTCATCTGATAAAGTGGGAGGGGAAAACTTTCATCTAGTTCAATTGCTGAAGAAATCAATCAACCTAAGTGCTGTATGTGTTTGCACTTTACAGTGGCATCTATAATGTCTTTGATTGTGTTTATGACTCAACTCATTGTTGGCTTGAAGCAACAAACCTGGCTGTTTCAGAGTGCTTTGTATGGAAGTGCTTAGCTCTCCTCTCCTGGATCCAATGACAGTGGGAATGGTTCAAAGCCGCACCAGGGCAGGTTCAGACTGGACAATAGGAAACATTTCTTTACTGATCATTCAGTGTTGTTTCCCTCTAATCCTCCCCAAGGGATTTATTAACAAATAATTACTGGATCCTGGGTTAACCTCACCTTCTGCAGTGGGTCAATACAGCACCCAACTGCATGTTAAAAGTTTCAGCAATTCTTGACATAAAGACTGGAGCTTTCCTCTTCCAAGGTTATCCCAGTGCCCAAGTAATAAAATCATGCCTGCTTTCTCTCTTTTCCTTCACCAAAACATAAAATATTTTTATGCAATGAAACAGCTTCAACAAGAACTAATGACGTACCCACTCCAGAATAAACAACTTGCAGTTTGATGTGGGGTCATTCTTTAAGAATGGGTGTTTGGTTTCCCTCAAGCTGAAGACAAAATTAAATCCAATTCATGAACTTTCTAAATAAGTGGACTAATAAGCAAATACTGCAGCTGTAAAAAAAAAAAAAAAAAAAAAAAAAAAAAAAAAAAAAAGAAAAAAAAAAAAAAAAAAAAAAAAAAAAAAAAAAAAAAAAAAAAAAAAAAAAAAAAAAAGAAAGAAAAACAAGGGAAAAAATAATAAAATAAAAAAAAAAAAGTATTTCTACCCTCCTCTGCTATGTGTCCAATGCCTGCCCAAAGAAAATCCATAGAAAATCAAGTTTCTTCAAGTTTCTTGATTAGCTTTTCAGAGAGTAAAAGTTATTCATCTTTAGAGGGTTTGGGGCTACAAATCAATAGTAAAAATTTTAGATACCACTAGGTAAGTGTACCTATAATATATCTGAAAAATAGTTTTTAAGCTACAAACCTGTGCAAAATTCCTCCAATAGGTAAGTTGTTTAAAGAGCAGCAGCGTTGTTTCTAACCTCTATGAGAATTAAGACTGGCACAGCGTTCCGAATGATGCTCAGGAGGTTAGACAAATGAAAGTTATTTTTAGTCTCTGTGATCCTAAAGAGATGCCTGTGGGAGACCAACCAGATTGGCCTCACTTTTAAAATAAAGGGCTTTGAGCTGACTATCATCACACAGGAGTAAAATCTTCTAATTATGACAGTTCCACACAGTCATCAGCTCAACACTCCATAGTAGTCAAAAAAGCACGTTTCACAACAGGAACTATTGGGACTACAGAGCAGAAAATCATCAGACTACTGGGTATATCCAAGGCGTGTCAGCAGCGTGAAAACTGTGCGTAGAGCTGGTTCCCTCGCTGCAAGGACTGATACAGCAAAACGGGAAAGGGGCAGACAAGAGCACTAGGAAGGTTTGACAGTACAGAGCAGTTTCTGAACACAGATCGCCCCGAAGAACAGTCCAGGAAAGAGGTGATTCAGCCGGCACACGCTGCAAGCCCACAAAATCACCACCAGACAGGCGGAAAGAGCACGGACTGACCCTGCACTGCCACTCACAGTACAAGAACTGCAACTGTGGGATACCAAATGAAACCAGATGCACAGGGGAAAAAAGCCGCGGCCGTGGCTGCGGGCGGCGCTGATCCTGATCCCGCCCCGCGCTGGCGCTGCCCCGGGGCCGGGCGGGCCGGGCCCAGGAAGAGTTGGACGCGGTGATCCTTAGGGGGACCCTTCCAGCACGGGATATTCAGTGATTTTACGAAGGGCCGCTCCCAGCCTCGCC